>VDFB02320740.1:0-23557 GCA_007258455.2 Sequoia sempervirens | reverse complement strand
GGGTTGGTATGATGGAGGTACAAAGAATAAAGAGAGACTTGGTTATTTCCTCTTTCTTGATATCTCTCATATATTGTGATCCCTTGATCTTTGAATTTCATCATTCCTCACAACAAGAGTCTACAAATAGAAGCATTTACCCTTTGTTATCATCAATAAATTTTCTAGTAGGTGTGTGATAACATTTTTATATTAAAAATAGTCCAACTATACCAAATTATGTTGGTTAAATAAAGAGAAATCCACATTCCATTAGTAGTATTCAATCAAGCATCTGAGAGACCATATCAAATAGAGCAAGGGTACACTCCATTTTAACTCTATCTAAGGAGAAATGTTATTTAAAGTAAAAGGTATTGTCTATTTTCTTTATCTATATGTTTATTTCCTTATTTCATTTTCTTGTCTTTAGACTAGAAAAATGAATGAATATATTATTATGGTAGTGATCCCCAAAATAAAATAAAACACCTTTGGTTCTTTGTGAAAATGTATGTAGATCAAAATAATATGGTTGAATAGGTACAAGAATAATTTCCATCCAAATGAATCTTTTGGATTTAAGATTATTTGGTTAATGGGATGGGAGATATGTAATGATTAGGATAGAGAGATACATGGATAATGAAAGGACTATGATGGAAAAAATATGCTTAGATTAATAAATTTATATTAGCCTAAAATGAACCTAATAAATTAATGTAATGATGATAGCTGTTAGGTTTAGGGTTTAGGGTTTAAGGTTTAACCTAATTGATTAATGCAACAATGATTATGGAAATTGATCCAAATAGAGACATAAAGATGGTGTTGACAGACCTTATAATAAATAAATTGAAGAAAGAGTAAGTAGTAGTTCATAATGAAATAAAAGAATAGATGAATATTGAATAGATGAAGGATGATATGGTAGATGTAGTGAACCATCCTTAATATGATCTTATTTTAGATGTGGAATAGGAAATGGATTATTTGAATCATTGATCTATGTAGGGTGGGAGATTTAGAGAGAGGTGGTGTGTGTGTCATTGATCATGAAAAGAGTTTTGTTAAACAATGATGGTATCAATAAAGAACTAGTACAAACGAGAAGTATCTTTAGAAATATATACAAGACTAAATATAAGTATCTTTAGAATATCCGAATAAGTAAATTTATACATTTTTATAAAGAGAATACTTACACTATGATGAATGATAGAAAGAAGTATACTCTAGGGAGAGAGAGAGAGGGAAGGGGGGGATAGGAAAGAGGGTGGAAGGAAGGAATGAAATAGGAAGGAGAGAGGCAGGGAGAGGTAAAGAGAGGGGTAGGGAGAGAGAGGAATTCTTATTGAATACAACCCATGTATATATTGTAGTTGTTACTATATGGTTTTTCATCATGTTTATATCAAATTTTCTTATTAAAATTCTAATTTTACCCTATTTTTGTAACATATTTGTGGTAATTTATTAAAACTAAAAGATCTAATTATATCTCTAATATTTGAAATATACATAAAGTTATAGTTTTATCCCATGATTTTGGATGGAGTGGCAGAGATCTTTATATCTTTCTTTGACACAAAATAAAATCAATTGAATCATAAAATTGAAAATATATTTCATATTTGGCAACCCAGGGAGCACATGTAGATAGGTAAGATATGTGGACCAATGAGAGAATCATTTGGGTGGAGACAACCTCCCTCCCTCTCTCCCTCAAACATATTGCACATGCTCCTTCACCAACTTCTCAAGAGTCGGAAGGATCTCTTCAGTCGATACATTATCTATCTCATTCACTTTGGTTTACTTATTTTCAAGTGTTTTTAGAGAAAGAGGCAAGGAGGGAGATAGGGAGAGGTAGGGTAGGTATAGAGAGATAGGGAGAGAGGGAGGTGTAAGTGGAGATAGGTTGTGTGTGTGAGGGAGAGAGAGGGGGAAGGAGAGAGATAGGGAGTGGTGAGGTGGGAGGGATAGACAGTGGTAGGATGGGAGGGAT
The DNA here is from genome assembly GCA_007258455.2 of Sequoia sempervirens. Lineage (NCBI taxonomy): Eukaryota > Viridiplantae > Streptophyta > Pinopsida > Cupressales > Cupressaceae > Sequoia > Sequoia sempervirens. The sequence continues at coordinate 21,570 of VDFB02320740.1, read as the reverse complement.
AGAAGGACCCAAAATGGACTTAGTAGGAGGGGGAGATGTGTTGGATGATTGTGGGATTTAGGGACCCAAAAAAACTTGAAAAGAAGCACACCAAAGTGAATGAGATAGATAATGTATTGATTGAAGACATTCTTCCTACTCTTGAGAAGTTGACGAAGGTGTGTGTGCAGTATGTGCAATGGGAAAATGGAAATGCAAAACTAGAGAAACATGTACTAGAATGTATGAAATGGAAAAGGAATTTGAAAGAGTAGACCAAAGTGAGAGAGGGGGATAACGAGTGGTAAGGTGGGAGGGATAAAGGTATATATATATAGAGGGTGGGAGAGGTATGTATAGAGAGACTAAGAGAGGCAAAAGGAAGGAAGGATGGATGGAGGGATAGGTGGAGAAAGGTTGTGTGTGTGAGAGAGGGAGGGAGGGAGAGAGAGAGAGGGAAGGAGGGAGATAGGGAGTGGTAGGGTGAGATGGATAGAGGGAGGGATAGAAATATGGTAGAAGGGAGATAGAGAGAGGTAGGGTAGGATAGGTATTCATATATTTAGTGATAGAGGTTATGTGTGTGTGAGGGAGAGAGGGAGGGAAAGAAAGAGGAAATGAGGGAGATAGAGAGAGGTAGGGTAGGTGATGTAGGTATAGAGAGTTAAGGAGAGAGAGGAGAAATGAGGGTGATAGGGAGTGGTAAGGTGGGAGGGATAGAGTTACATACAGAGAGGTTGGGAGAGGTATGTATAGAGAGTGAGATATGGAATGAGGGAGGGAGGAAGGGAAATATAATAGGAGGGGTAGGTGGAGAGAGGTTGTGTGTGTCTTAGGGAGAGAGAGATGGAGCTTGAGGTAGGGAGAGAGAGGTAGAGAGAGAAGAATAAGGTGTGACATGTAGGTATAGAGAGAGTGAGAGAGGGAATCATGGAGGGAGGAATGGAGAGAGGTAGGTGGAGAGAGGTTGTGTGGGAAGGAGGGAGAGAGAGAGGGAAGGAGGGAGATAGGGAGAGGTAGTTTGATATAGGTAAGGTGAAAAAAATAGAGAGAGGTAGGTAGAGAGAGGGATCTAGGTAGGGTGGGAGAGGTAGAGAGAGGAGGTGTGTGTGTGTGTGTGAGAGGGTTAGGTAGAGTGAGGGAGATGTGGGTTGGGAGGGAAGGAGAGAGGGAGAGAGAGGGAAGGAGGGAGTGAGTGATAAATTAAGGGGTAGGTGGAAAGAGAGAGGGGGGAAAGATGGAAAAATGGAGGGAGAGGAAGGTTAGGAGGGATGGTGAGAGAGGAGTGATAGAGAGAAGTAGAGAAGAATGAGGGGATGGAGAGGTATAGTGAGGTAGCACGGTAGGGATAAAGGGAGAGAGAGGAAATAAGGGAGACATGGAGAGGAGCATGTTCACTATGTGCAATGGGAAAATGGAAATGTATAATTGGAGGCAACAAGTACTAGAATTTATAAAATGAAAAAGGAATATGCTCTAAAACACATGAAAAGATGTAGACCAAAGTGAATGAGATAGATAATGTATTGATTGAAGAGATTCTTTTCATTCTTTAGAAGTTGAGGAAGGTGTGTGTGTAGTATATGCAATGGGAAAATGGCAATGTAAATGTGGATAAACTCAAGAGGTTTTGTATTGAATATGAATTTGTACAAGGAAATAAAGTGAGAGAATTATATAAGTGGAGTTAAACAAATGAAGATTCTTGAACTTAAGAATTCCATGGAACAAATACAATTGGAAATAAATGATAAGGAAAAGGAAAAATTAGATCCAAGTGTGAAAAAAGAAATAGTTGGAAGTGTTGAAACTGTAGCAAAACAATAGAAGGCTAAAATTAACCACTTAGAAAAGGAAGTAAAAGATAAGAAGAATATTTTATCATCAAAAGAAAAGGAGGTTCATGTTGTTGACAGCGAGCTGCAATCTAAAAGACACGAAGTTGAGAAAATGAAGACAACAATGGAAGGTGTTGCTTATCAAGAAGGGCACATGTAGAGTACATTAGAAAAAGAGTGTTTGCAAGAATTTGAGGTAGTTCAGAAGTTGAAGAATGATATTAGGTGCCTGAAGGCTCAATTGAAAATGTTCAATTTACCTATAATGATCATGTAAAGAATTTTGATAGATCAAAAGTCAAAGGTGTTGTTGCACAACATATACAAGTTTAAACTACATTATATGTATATTTTGAAGGTGACTTTCATTACACTCATATTGTGTAAAAAACAAAAGGTTGTAATTACATTAATATTGTTTTCTAAAATTGGAGGTTGGAAAACACTAGGTATTATGAAACCTACAAACCACATACTGTTGTAAAACCTTCTACACATAACAACCCAGTTGGTTAGTCACCCTTCAAGTCAATTTGGTTAGTTTTATGTATCCCCAACCTATAACTCCTCCCTAATCTCTCCACCCTTGATCTTTGAACAAGCACAATGAAATAAATCACAATCGAATGTGTTTTCCAACCTTCCATTATTTTGCACATTTATTTTTCAATCATATGAAAATATTAAAATACAAATTTTACTCAAATTATTAGTTGTGATACATTTTTAAGGTAACTTTAGTTGCATTATTGTTCAAATAACAATTTTTTTTTAATACATTCATAATGTTATGTAAAAATACAAGTTAGAAAACAATGGGTGTTATGAAACTTGCAATCCACATGCTGTTTTAAAACAGTAAACACATAACAACCCAATTGGTTTGTCACCCTCAACTCAATTCGGTTAGTTTTATATATCTCCAAAATGCAAATTTTCCGCATTCTCTCCACCGTTTAGCTTTGAACAGGAAAAATGAACAAACAACCCACATTGTTCTTTCCAACATGTAATTATTTTGTGCATTTATTTTTCAATCATATGAAGAAATTAAAACACAATTTTACTATCACTAATAGTTATCTAAATTTTAAATGTGCAGGTTACATTACATTCCTACTATCTAAATAATATATATTTTTTAATTACATCCATACTGTTTCATAAAATTGTAGGTTAGAATACACTGGTTGTTATAAAACCTTGTGACCCACATACAATTTTAGAACCCTAAACACACAACCACCCAATTGGTTAGTATCCCCTCATCCCACATTTGGCTAGTTTTATGTATCCCCCACCCAAAAATCCTCTCCTTGCTCTCCACCACTTAGCTTTGAATGTCAAAATGAAATAACTAAAAACCCATTTTGTTTTCCAACTTGTAAATGTTTGAACCATTTTTTTCTCAATCATATGAAGAAATCAAAATACAATTTTTCCACTAAGAGGTAAAATTTTGAAGGTTCCTTACATTATGTTACCAATATTGTTGTGGGAGGGAGAAATAAGTGCTAGATCAATGGCCACTTTTCATAACCATCGTGTGTACAAAAACCCTTTCATTATGTGCAACTCAATATCAACAACCCATATTTTCTCATTATGCAAGGGTGCATTACTAAAGTTTTGAACATGAAGCCTCTTGAAATCTTGTCAATGCCAATTGGAGTAGTAGGTAATAAAATGTATGAAATGAAAAAGGAATCTTCTCTAAAAACACTTGAAAATAATTAGACCAAAGTGAATGAGATAGATAATGCATTGGTTGTAGGTTTCATAAACCATCTACTCAAAACCCATCGTGTATTCCAATCTACAATTATATTGCTCATTTATTTTTCAAACATATAAAGAAATTGAAAAATAATTTTTTACTCTAACTTAAGACTTGTTATAAATTTTGAAGGTGAATTTAATTACATTCCTACTACCTAAATAATTTTTTTTTTCATTACATTCTTATTGTTTTGTAAAATTATAGGTTGGAAAACACAGGGTATTATGAAACCTTCAACCCACGTGTACTATTGTAAAACCCTCTACATGTAAATACCCTAATGGTTAGTTACCCCTCAACTCAATTTTGTTAGTTTTGTGTATACTCCGCCTACAAATCCTCCTTGACCTCTTTGCCCTTGATCTTTGAACAAGCACGCTGAACTAATTGATAACCAACATTGTGTTTTCCAACCTCCAATTATACTATGCATTTATTTTTTGATCATATGAAGAAAATGAAATACAATTTTAAAGGTTTTAGGATGTCTTTTTATGCTTGAGGGTTTAAGCTAAGGTCAAATTGATGTTTTTCATTGTTCTTCATGAGATCTAAGTTACATTTTTTCTTAAGAGCAACATCTTTGTCCCATGTCTTAGTTTGTAGATCCATAAGGGCTTGAATTTATTAGAGAAGCCACCAGTTGGAAGCATGGAGTTTTTCTACACTTGATTCATGTCCCTACTTCTTTTGATCTACTCTAGCATATCACTAGTGTTTTTCATGTTACCTTCCAAAAATATCAGTGGCATTATTACCACAAGTTTTAACAATCTTCCAAAATTGCAAGTTCTTTGACCTCCATGATTTCATCAACTAAAAATTTCTCAATCTCCATACTAGAGGTAGTCTATTTACAATAATATGTCTTTTTTAGGTCGATTTTGAGTAGTGGAGTTAGGATTTGGATTTTTTTCCTTGATATGTCACCTCTTTCTCAAAAAAATTAGTAGTTCATGTTTCTTGAAAGTTTGAATGCCCAAACTAAAGCAACATTGTTTAAAGATTCTTATCCTTGACACAAAAGTATTGCATAGATATATTGACTTGAGGTTGAATAGATATGCCATGGCCTTAGCATGGAGCTTGAGCAGTTTTTATAGGTAGAAACAAATTTGTACAACCCCTTCTAGTTGTCACCATTTCCAAGCAACATTTCATTGAGCTTATGGCCAATGGATTATTTGATTATAGGAACACAGGATGTTACCAAAGGTTTCACTAATGTTCAAGTATAGGAGAAGAAATTAAGGTAATTTTTTTTTTGTTGAAATTCCACAACCAACATGTGCCCTCTTCCACAACTTCGCAACCTTCCAGTGATGCCACATTTGGCATGAAAACTAATTTCACTTAATATTTTTTGCCACATAAATCTTCATTTGTATCATTTTTGGCTAAACGTAATAGTTAAAATTTTAAACGGCTAACCTTTAATTTGAGAATGGTAGAATACTTGAATCAAATTTATGTGACTGTGTATGACTACGAAGCGTGTATGACATGATAATACACATATGTTTATGTGGGACTCACTTGGATATTCTCCCTACATTTAAAAATACCCACTCTATTCGTATTCTCCCGACATTTAAAAACTCTCACTTTGTTCGTATTCTCCTGGCGTTTAAAAACTCCCACTCTATTTTTAAAACTTTAATTTGTCTGTCTTCATGACTTCTGTCATCTTCCCTTGACTTCCATCATCCCTTCTGCGTGTATTTTGGTGGGCTATTTTATGCATGTCATATGATGTTTTATGTATGTTTTTATGCATTTTCCTATATACATAGGTGCATTTTGTTGACAGATTAGCCACATCCTACTAAGAACTCCCACAAACACAAAACAATATTTTAAAGTATTGAAAAATAGACAAATTGATAGATAGATTGATATGATGCATTTTGGAGTACAAAAGAGTAAATGGATACAAAAAAATATGTTTTTTTAGTTGACGAGAATATGACAACTCTCGTGTTGGAGTAGTAATTTCTCCCATCCCAATGTAATGATCACAATATTAAATGAGAGGCATAATGCAATGTTCTAGAATAATGTCAAGATAAGGGTGAAAAAGGAAAAATAATAAATATTGTACAAGTCAGCCTATGATCTAGAAAGATCCTTGTAATGATCAAAGTCCTTTATAAATAAGGAAGTTGTAATTGGTTTAAATCAGACAATAGAATTTGTGTACAGTAACACATTTAGAGTTATATATTGTCTCCTCTACCCACCAACAAGTGGTATCTGAGCAAGGTTTCAGAGGAGAAAAGTTTGATCACTGGAGTTTTCCATCATTGTCAAAAGGAGAAGAATCTATGAAGGAAATCAAAAGGAAACTCTGCAAATTTATAGCAAGGATCAAAGTTTCAAGAAGCAACAATAGTGAAAGCATGTCACCATTGTAAACAAAAGGTACACACAGATCATTGCAAGCCAGATAACTGGTATTGAGGATTTCCCAATGCTAATCATTGAGAGGAGGTCTCAGTCAAAAGTCTATATTGTAGTTTTTTAAAGAAAATAAGAATCCACATATTGGAAAGGATCACCCAAGACCAAAGGCATTGTTGGAATCATTGTAGAAAAGATAAGGAAACTGTCGAAGAGATAGGAATAAATTTTTGTATCAAAATCATAGTCAAATTCAAAGGTAAGGTGAGTTTTAATTATTTTTTTCAATAGGTAAAGTTGGTAAAAAGGTACAAAAAGAAAGAGATGGTTTAGAAGAAGTGGTGAATCTAAAATAGTTTAATTCAAAATTGATAAAAAAGATAGTGGATTTAGGAAAAGAAAGATGTGATTATTTGTGTGAAAATGAAAATTTGAAAAAAGAATTAGAGAAAGTGAAAAAGGAAAAATAAGAGTTAGAAAGAAGATTGTAGTTGCTTGATGAGATCAAGAAGAAGAATGAAGACTTAAAGGAAAATCTAAAGATTTTAAATGAGGAAAATTGTTTATAGAAAGAAGAAATAACAAAATTGAAAGAAGAAAATGAATGTTCAAGGTCAAAGCCATTGGTTTGTGATGTGTCATGTGATATTGAAAGCTTGGTTTGTTTAGTTGATAAATCAATTGGTTTATGTGATTTTTTTGATTTTTTCTTGATGAAGAATATAAAGATGAAGACGATGAATATACAAAACATGTTAGTTGCAATGAAAACAATGTTGGTTTAAAAATAATGAAAAGAATGGGTTATAAACGTCAAGGACTAGGAAAGTATGGACAAGGAATGAAAGAGCCTATTGAGCCAATAATGAGGCCAAAATATGAAGGTCATGGATATGTGACAGGTAAAGGAAATAATACAGGTTTAAGAAAATTTGTTAAAGGAATGGAATGTGTGCAATGTTTTCATTGTAACAAGAAAGGCCATACAAAGGATACATGTTGGGATCTACATCCTTGCAAAATTTTTGGTTTGAGAAATCATTCCAAAATGATGTGTTGGCAAAGAGAGTGGAAGAGTGAATCAATGATAGGATGTATGAAAATGAACTATAGTTGGAGTTACGGATCAAGTTGGCAAAAGATTATAGGTATGATAAAAAATTTGTTCAAATATATATCTTCATATGTCAAAGATGAAAGAAATCAAGAGAGGTTTGTTAGTCTAGCAAGACGTCATGCAAAATGGAAAGCTAGAGGTAGTGAGATGACTTCCAATTTGAAGTTTTGAAGATTTGAAAAATTAAAGTTTGAAGGAATGGTGCAGTATTGGGACAAGAGTTGAAAATAGTTGAGGAAAGAGATCTAGAAATATTGAAGATAGTTTTAAGGTATCAAGAAAGAGAAGGAATTGACCGAATCAGCAGACTTGGAAGAAAATTTTGAGTTGATAAATGTGTGGTCCAAATTAAGGGGGAGTGTTGGGATATGTAATTTCTCCCACCCCTATGTAAGTGATCACAATTAAAAGTTCTAGAAATTTATAGGATAAGTATAAGAAATATGCAAAATATTAAGTATTTGTAAGTTGGCTTAAGATCTAGAAATTCTTTGTATTGTTTTAAGACCTCCATAAAAGAGGAAAATGTAATGAATAATGTATCAAATCAATTTGTATTAGGTCAAGTGTTGAGATGACCAAGTGGTCATGTTACACCCTAATTGTGTAATTACTATTTACCATTACTAGGTAGGGTAAAATGTGAATGTAATTTGAATTCAGTGGATGAATAAATTGTGTGTGCACTTTGTTATCACTATCTTATGAATGAATGCCATCTCATTTAATGTTATATGAAGGAATGCATTTATGTGAATGGATGAATACTGTGTTGATATTCTAACTTTGGAGATATATGTGTATATTGCATATTTTGTGAACAACTGGCTGTTGTGAACATGTGTTAGTGTTTGTAGGTACATGTTCAATTCCTCTAGGAAGAGGGAAAGTATCACTTAGGAGGTCTTTGATGAGTAAATAGTACTATAACCTATCTGAGCTTACACACACCACAAGTAGAATAATTGAGTCAGGTTATTATGTGGAAAGTTGGTAAGTCATCCTTAGTTGTTATGTCTGCATTAGAAAAAGTCTATTTTTCTATTGTGTGCATTATTGGGTGATGATTATTTGATGAGCTTATGATTTCCTTCTTGTTACCATACTTGAATTGATATATGGAGTATATGGGGTATGTGTATGTGTAGACACATGCATGGCGATGATAGACTATACACACCAAGAAATGCGTACATGAGGGTACATAGGTAGATGTACCTATGCACCTTCATGCACGAGTTGCTTATGCCCATAGAAATATCTGATGAAACCAATGCCATGCTTATGTATATGTATAGGCATATCATTCGTAGTCTCTTATCAAACACCATGGTAATTGTGTATTAGTTTGGTGAGTTAATTGAATGTGTAATTATATATATGTATATACATATATATAATATATGTACACATATATATGTACATATATCCATATGTATATGTGTATCCATATACGCATATGGTATGAAATGGATATTCCCATGTGAATATATCGATACATGTACACATACACATACTTGTATTTAGTGGCATATATATAATATATACGTACATATATATAAATATGTATACACAATTGATATGTTAATATGACAATGTGATTGCTAAATTGATATACTCTTTTGTATATCAATTATATATACATACTTTATTGCTTTATGATAATATAAATATATATGTTAACATATACATATATATAGATGATTGAGTTATATATATATATATATACATACATACATAAGTATATGTTAACATATACATATATATAGATGATTGAGTTATATATATATATATATACATACATACATAAGTATATATATACATGGTGATTTCATTTAAACATCATTTAATTTGAAATGAACTATTTCAAGCAATAAATAGCAGCTGATTTTAATGCTAAACATATTGGCTTAGAAGTCGATAATCATGGGTGACTTAAATGGTTGAAAATTTGAAATGAATACGACTGTATTCATGGGATGATTTTTATGTCTTTGTTGTCATTCGTAAATCTGCAAACTACTTTAACATTTAAGTTGATATGGGAGAGGTCGACACCTTTATTCATCTCGTACTTGGTCAAACAACATTACCACAAATCGTTATCATTAATCAAACAATTGTTGAATACTCCAAAGAACCAATGACTTTGTCTAAATCAATTTAGTTTATGAGTCTATACTCAACATGGAATAGGTCAATGCAAATATCCAGGTGAAAATCTTTGGTTATTGACTATTTCACTTGATAGTAAAATCACACCACCTTTGTGTTCTGCTTATCATAGAAGTCTACAGTTGAATTCTATCACATGGAGAGTTGATTTATTCTCCAATTGTTGTCAATAACTGGGTCGATCTATTAGTAATCAAGTTGAGTCTTTAGTTACTTATTCACCACCTTTCTAAGTTGTGTTTGAGGCGTTGCTTTGCATGTTTTCTGCTTTCATTATCATGCCTAAAGTGTAGGAAGTATAATTGCTTGCTTGTTGTATAAATAACAACAAAGAGTTCATTGTTTGGGACACCTCATTCTCACTCTTTTATGTGTTATTTCTTGTGCATCAAATTTTCTTATTAGTGTGCTTTTCCATCTACAATATTCTATCCAAACAGTGAAAGAGAGTCTTGAGATTTAAGAGAGTTTTAGTTGTCTTTTGAGAAGAAGCAATTTCCAACTTGAGAGATAAGAAGTTGTGAGTCTTTGTTGAAAAGAGTTGTTGTTCTAAAGGTGTTGTGACTAAAACTAGTCAAATTACGAAGCTATTAAATAGGCATGAGAATATTCTACTTTGATTGATCTAGTCTTGTTGATACTAGCATGTAGTGAAAAATAATGTTTAGTTTGAAAGAAAAGTAGAAACTATTTACTTGTTTGTGCATTGTTTGTAAGTACTACATGATAGGAAAGACTGTATGTCTTGGGTATTATTATACTAGAAATGTGTAGTCATGAGAAAGAAGTTATGTTTACCATAGGTATTGTTATTATACTAGTTATGATTAAAGATAGACAAGCTTAGGGTATGCTCGATACTAGATAGTTATTTATGCTAGATGGCTAGTAGGTTACTCCTGGGAATGCTGTCTAGTGAAGGGAGGAAACTTGTACTTTTCTTATTGAATTGTGTTACCCTAGGTTGTGTTTGAAAGTTAGGTTATCCTGGGGAGTAGCTTTCCCATGGAGAGGGATTGACTAGGCTTATATATAATGGCCTTAAGTCAAAACAAGCTTGCCATAGTGTAGGTGAATGGTAGACCATCACTCGATTATACTAAGTAAGAACACTTTGGCCAAAGTAGTGGGGGTGTCCGATGACTCCAATAGAAATGGAGTGTGTTAGCCGAAACTCCATTGTTAGTTCATTGTGTCTACTTAATGAATGAGGGATATCTAGTTTAGGTTATAAATCCTAGTCATGTTTGATACAACACTAAGCTCAAAGTGGTATGTTGTACGGGGTTACCCAACCAATACCTTCGTCAAAGGGTGGGGCCGTCTATCATTGATAGATGTGTGGGGGGGTGCATATGAGTCTACAGTTGGAGGAAAAGCCCTTGAGTGATGCTTCTCCTCGTAGGCGACAAAAGACTAATGTTTTCAAAGGTAGATTCCTGGACCATCTATATCTTATATCATGAAGCTTGTTGGAGCTATGTTTGTAGTTTTATACTCTCTTGGAATATTGTACTTAGTGAGTTTTGTAATGGAATGGAAATCCTTATTATATGTTGTATAGCATCTTTGTTCATATATTTTCAATAAAGAGAAGGAAATTTTTTATTGCAATGGATTGTTACATATTTTTATTTACTTACATAGTAAAAACTTAGGAAATTTACTGCAATGAGCATTTGGCATATTATATATGGTATTAGAGCTACTAGGTTTAGCTCTAGAACCTATGAGCTCATCATTATTTCTGCCCAATGTTATCTAATGTTGTGAATTCTTGTGCTAGGATGATTCATTTCAAATTAATGGCTTGAAATTCAGTAATTAGAAACAAGCACTACCTCAAGGCCAAGAAGGAAAGAGAAGCCATTGTGAGAAACATAGAGGGAACCAACTACAAAAATTATGTTTGGTTGAGTGACACCAAGACATTTAGTCATGCACTTTTACAGATTATTGATGTGAAGAGGAAGATGAAGATGGAGGCTATGTACAACAAGCTACCTTCCATTTCACCAAAAAATTCTAAGTGATTATCACTTTCTAGGGATATGCCCTTGGAAGGAAGTGTCACTCCAATATTCATCTTTAGGGACCCTAGAGTTCTTCCATTGTCTGAAGTAATAGTAATTTCCTTAAGTAACGAGTCTGAGGGTTATGTACCTCTAGATCTATTGGATAGGACAACTGAGAGGGGGGGTGAATCAGTTGTCACATATTATAACCCTAATTTCAATTGCCGAAACTAACACATAAATTGATTAAGTGATTAACCATCAAATGCAAGTGCACAAACACAAAAATACCAGATTTACATGGAAAACCCAATGAGAGAAAAACCACAATGAGGTTAACTCACACTATAAAGAACATCAAAACCAATTACAAAAAGGCTCACTGCTTGAAATAAGGACTCATTGTCCACAAGGCTACAACCTAGAGGGCTCACTGCCATAGAGATATAAATAAGTTGGCTCACTACTAGAAATATAAAAGTTATGGATTACAACCAAAAGTTAACTGATGAATAACACCTTTCTTGTGCTGAATTTAGTTCCAGATGAAGCTCAGTAATTCCTCTATACTTCTTCTTATATTATACACTTTTATCTTTGCTTGATCCATTTATTCTGATCTGCTGCAACCAAACACTTTTATGACTTTATGTTCTTCTTTTATATTTGCATATGTCTTCTTCTCTTCTTTTCTTTCCAGACACACACACACACATATATACATATACACACACACACATATATATATATATATATATATATATATATATATATATATATATATATATATATATATATATATATATATATATATATATATATATATATATATATGTATACACATATATATATATATATATATATATATATATCTTATACATCGATTAGGTCATCCAAAACATCCATAAAGTATTGCATATTCCAAGTTGGACAAGATCTTCAAATATATGAATCATAGTTTGTCACATGGTAGGAACCAAACCAAAAAAACAATATGTTGGTTTACACATATCAATTAACTTCAATGTGAAATAGCTTCCGGTAAACTAGTCATACATGTGGTACTGTGTTGACATCAATGACAACCATATGATGCAATCTTCAACTTCCAACAATCTCCCCCTTTGTCATTGATGGCAACACAAGATGTGAAAATCCAACAACAACAAAACAAAAAAAGGTATTCATTTTTCACATGCTTTCTCTCCCCCTTTGACATCAATGACAAGAAGAGTTCTATCCACCTTTTACTTCAAAAAAAATCATTTTTCACAAAAAGTTCATCAAAAAGTGATTCTTTACCTCAATCCTTCTTTCTTCAGAATATTTCCTTATATTTTTATTTTAGTTCCTAAAGACATTTCTTCCAGGAATCCACTGCCAGCTTGATATCGAGACAAATATTGTTGTTCTTTACTATTGAATCAATTGTTTCCAGAAGAGTATTTGGAATGGAAATATTTAGTGTGTTTTTCTTAGCATTCTCCAAGAGATCAAAAATTTGTTCCAAACTTAACTCAATTATCTCTTTGAATTTTCAAAAGGTTTTAACAATACCATCCCTTTGTACCACGATAACTACAAGATCAAATTGTAAGGAATTGATCCTTTTCTTTTGTGCCCTATCCTTGTCATTAAGAAATCATATGTTTTTCCAATATAGTTCAATTCATGTTCAATGGTGTAAATTTTTATTCTGTAGTTCCCAATAGCAGTAGGCTACTAGAGACAATACCTGTATACACTGTTTACACTTTTGATATAGCTCCTCAGTTCATTTATACTCTCATTCAACCTCTTTTGTTCATTTTTGCATCTTTCTTCTAAAGCGAATTGAATTTCATCTTTTTTTTTTGTTTCACCAAGTGACAGTTCTCTTAATTTATCTTCAATCTATTCAATCAATACTTTCGGTAAGGTACTTGTCAATTCACTTATATCAATGTCATTACTAGAGCGTTTGTAATCTCATCCTATTGATAGGATGGTTGAGACAACCATATATCTCCAATCTTCTTTAACCCATTAGGTTGCTAAAGAATCTTTAGCATCCTTTCTTTAGTAATATCTTCTTCATCATCATCTGTTGATACCAAATCAAGCGCTTCTGCAATTTTTGCTTCCTTTCCTACTTTCTTCACCTCTGTCTTTAGCTTCTTCATTTTCAGAGGAAGACATGAGCTAATTTTTATTTTTTTCCTCTTTTCAGAGGAGGAAACTCCCTCAGACATGATGACGAGACTGGAAATCATACTAGAATTCCATGCATTTATCTCAAGATTTTAAAATACTCTTATCAAACCTTTTCCCTTTCTGCTAGAAAGTTTAGATATCAATAAACTTGTTTCCCAATTGGTATAGAAGACTTCCACACAAAATTTTCTTTCAATGGTAATGAATTCAGAAAGCACATCATCAAGCATATAACCAAAGTTCCAAAGTGAAAAAGGATAATTGTCATTCTTTTTCATAGTTATATTTTCCATTAATTGATTTCTCAACAACTCACACAAGTCAAAATCCTCCTTCTTCTCATAGGGTTTGTCAAGGATCATTTGATTACCTTGAATTCTGCTTAAAATAACTTGAACAATGTCTACATTTGAAAATTATGGAAATTCACTCCAAATTTCTAAGCCCTTGTGCCCTCTAGAGATTTTTGACCTTTTTCATTTTCTCAACTGAGAGAGGTTTCGAAACTTCAAACCTTTTCATGATAAAATTCATCAATTGTAACTTACTCAATTTCTACATCTTGTTGCCACACAAATTAAATACCACCACTTCTTTTGAATCCATTGCTTTTTCCTTGTTTTCTATACTTTTGCTTGCTGGTAACCCTAACTCTTTGTTTCTCAACTTGCTCACTTCAAAATGAAAATGACTACTTAATCTTCCTTACTGAACTTATCACTTTTAGTGTTTCATCATAAAGGATAATTAATGGCTTACCACATCATCATTTGTACTTTAGTTTGTTAGATTCTCCTTTGGCCTAAGCTATCAGCCAATATGTGAATGCATAGCAAAAAAAAGGTTCTGTAAATATTTTGTAATGCTTGTATTCTACTAGAATTTTCTTCATTTCCTTCAAGATGAAGATTTACATTGTATATCCTTGTGTCATCACATGACATCTCTTATACTGGGGGTTTGAAATTTTTTTCTATGATTACTCCTTCTGAGGCTATTATTGGATTTAGTTCATAGAAGAGGCACCTGCCCTGGATGCAGATACAAAATTATCTAATTTGTCCTTGTTCTCTGGTTCTTCTTTCTTTCTACAAATCTCTGCCATTTCTTTCCTCACTTTTTCTAGATTAAGCATGTTCTTTTGTTCTAGATTTAATTTCTTTCCAAATTTTCTCTTGTAGAATTTTGAGATATGTCTGGTTTTGTTGCAAGAGTGACATTCAACAAATCTTTGATCAAGAGAGTTTGTATTCATCTTTGTTCTACATTGATTAGCCTTGTGTCAAAAAGTATTGCATGTGTAACAATAGCCTTGGAAAGAATGAAATCTTCTACCAATATTAAATATGTTCATCATTACCCAAATTCTACATTCTATTGATTTATGTCCGAATTTATTGCAACCATAGCATTGTCAACCAAATAATCTATTCTAGTTCATCATAATCCTACATTTTGTTGCTCTATGCCCAAATTTATTGCATGAATAACAAAATCCATTAAAATATGTATACGTTTGATCATAAGGCTGTTGGTTGAGTATCCTTCTAGCATTGATCCTTCTATCTTTGCCTTGATAAGTATTGCCTTGAAATTTCCTTTGATTATTCACTTTGTTGCAGATCGGTTCAGTTTTTGAATTTTGTACTTCTTCAAGTCCTAGACCACACTTATCCTCTATAGGTTTCTAAGATGAAATTAATTCATCAAGCATTCCCGAGCTTATCTGAAATTTGTCTTCAAAACTTTTTTCCTTTTCCAAATTAGACTGAAGAATTGCTATTTCCTGTTCAAGCTTGTCAATTTTTTTTGTTTTTTGATTGATAATTTCTTTTCTTTGTCTAATTTCCAATTTTATATTCTCTTCCATTCTTTTTCTTTCTTCAAGTTTTATCCTTAGATTTTCAGTAGTCTTCTTTACTTCTTTTAGTTCCTAGTAAACTTCTTTATGTTTCAACTTAAATTTTTGGATCTGGTTTCTTAGTTTTTGAATACATTCACCTGCCTACTTGACATTTTCTTTTAGATCTTCATTTTAAAACTCAAATGCCTCTACTCTCAATTATTCATCTAAGACAAATCCCTTTATCATTAAACTTCCAAGATCTCCTTCAAGCTATTAAACTTATTCCAAAGGACCTTGCTTCGATACCAATTGTTGGATAGGACAACTAAGAGGGGATGGTGAATTAGTTGTCACAGATTATAACCTTAAATTCAATTACTAGAACTAACACATAAACTAATTAAGTGATTAACTATCAAATACAAGTGCAAAAACACAATAACACTAGATTAATGTGGAAAACCTAATGAGGGAAAAACCACGGTGGGGATTAAGTCACACTATAGAGAATATAAAAACTAATTATAAAAATGCCCAGTACCTGAAATAAGGACTCACTATCCACATGGATACAACTCGGAGGAATCACTGCCGCAAAGATACAAAGAAGTTGGCTCACTGCCAAAAATACAAAAGTTATGGCTTACAGCCAAAAGTGAACCGATGAATAACACCTTTCTTGTGCTGAATTCAGTTCTATATGAAGCTTAGTAATTCCTCTATACTTTTTCTTAGATTACACACTTTTTTCTTCGCTTGATCCATTTATTCTAATCTATTGCAACTACACACTTTTCTAACTTTACGTTCTTTTATATTTGCATATGTCTTCTTCTATTCTTTTCTTTTTAGAGACACATATGAATATATATATGTACCTTATACATCAATTAGGTTGGCCAAAACATCCATAAAATATTGTATATTCCAAGTTGGCCAATATCTTCAAAGATCTGAATCATAGTTTGTCACACAGTAGGAAGCAGAACAAAAAAATAATATGTCGGTTCAGAGATAACAATTGACTTCAATGTGAAATAGCTTCTAGTAAACTAGTCATACATGAGGTAATATGTTGACATTAATGACAACCATATGATGCAATCTTCAACTTCCAACAAGATTAACTAGATGAGAAATGGTCTCATGAACACATATCTTCAAAAAAGGTAGACTATATTGTCGATGAACACCATACTGGTACCGAACCTCATAACTATGTATTAGATAATAAATCCAAAGGATACTATCCATTTTTGGATAGATATGAACAATTAAGGGGTGCAAAAAAAGATAGAGTTGAGCGACATCCTCAATTTGTATGATATAATCTATTAAGTTATGTGTTAGAGAGTGAATTTGAGGGATACTCTCCACTCAACTATCTGAATAGTCACTCCATGTAGTTTCAAAGGATATTGAAAACCTTGTGAAATAAATAAAATTATTTGTTTATCAAAAGCATATGCTTAATATTATGTGGAATTATTTATGTATAAATGTCATTTATAATGCTTCCATAAGATAGTTGATAACATAATTTAGTCTAACATGGATAGAAACATTCAGGTAAAACCCGATCTTGTGAAGATGGTGAGGGAATGTACCAATCTTGGTGGTAGCCAAGAAGTTGGGCAAGGAACAACAAGAATTGAGGCTAGGCTTGACCAAATCTTGACAAGGTTAGATAACCTTTGCCAAGAAAGGATAAGTTCTAGGGTTGAGGAAGAGATTCCTATCAATAGGAATAAAGGTGAAAAATCTTCTTATGGACATAATGAAAACCACAATTACGAAATAGAATGATCACCAACACTATCTGAGGAAAGAAATAAGAAGTGCATGGCTTTTGAACATTCTCAAGATATGAAGAAAATTGTTCCACCAAATTTTGAGGAAAGTGCCACAGGGGATGAAGTTGAGGTGTGGCTTGTTCAAATGGAAAAGTATTTTGAAATACGAAATTACACAAAGACCACTAAAGCCACTTGGGGTGCATACCAGTTAGTTGGAG
Organism: Sequoia sempervirens; assembly: GCA_007258455.2. Lineage (NCBI taxonomy): Eukaryota > Viridiplantae > Streptophyta > Pinopsida > Cupressales > Cupressaceae > Sequoia > Sequoia sempervirens. The sequence continues at coordinate 4,213 of VDFB02320740.1, read as the reverse complement.
AAGCTTCAACCTAGTGGATGAACAAAAAGCTGGAACTCAATATCGACTCATGGAAGTTGACATTGGGGGAATTTTTTGAGATTTTCTACAAGTGATGGTTACCCAAATTATACTATGACCAAAAACTCACATATTTCTAGAGTTTGAATCAAGGAAATATGATGGTCAACAAATATTGCAAAAATTTTAGCCGACTTCTATGGTATGTTCCTATATATCATAAGGATGAGTGCTTCCAAATTAGAAAATTTATAATGGGACTTAACAACCAAATCGGAGGTGAAGTGGATATGCATGGTCCAACAACCATGTATATTGTATAAGAGAAGGCAATTAAGCAAGAGTAGAAGCTTAGAGCTACCTCTAGTAGGCTAGAAAATAGAGATCATAGGAAGGATGTGGAAATTCCCGACAAGACAACTCCAAAGAAGGTGGAGGTTGCACAAAATATATCTAAGAAAGGGGGAAAAGGCATTCACAATAGTGGCAAAGAGTCGAGAAGGGAGCAGAAGAGGAATGGTTCTAGTCAAGGAAATACCAATAATGATGGTGGGAATACTAGTGGATCGGGAGAACTCGTGAAGATGAAGATACCTTTTACAAGATGCTATACTTGTGGGGGAGACCATTTTTCTAGAGATTGCCCCAGTAAGCTTTCTGACAATTTGCTACCAACTTAGTAAGAAATGTTCCAATAGAGGATACATGCAGTAGTGGATGATCACAAAGCAGAGTATCAAGCAACACCCATTGAAACTCCAGGTATTTCATTTGGTTTACCTATTTTAGTTCTTATTGATATAGGTGCAACTAAGAATTTAATTTCACCTAGAGTAGCCAAAAAATTATCTAGAAAGGTTGGACACATGACAATGTCTTGGGATGTAGAGTATGCGAACCAGACAAGAGCAAAGGTGGAACAATGTTTGTTTGAGGCTAGGATAGAGCTACCTTGTTTCTCTACTGAAGTAAACCTTTATGTCACACCATTAGGATCCTATGATGTTATTTTAGGTATGAATTGGTTAGAAGACATAGGGATAAAGTAGATTGTCATGCAAAAACTATAGAATGCCTAAATGATTTTGCTAACTAGGTAAAACTCCAAGGGATACCTAGAGAGGTGAAGATTCATGAAATATTGGTAATACAATTAGTAAGGGATAAGAAGAATGGGTGTAAAATCTATGTCATTAAGATGGAAGACGGTGAGATAGATGATACTGGGATGCTAGACATGGAAAGATATCCTATATTGAGAAAATTCTTGGATGTATTTCTAGAAGAGTTACCTAGATTACCACCAAAGAGGATATTTTATTTCTCTATAGATATAATTCCAAGGTTTGAACCTTTTTCCAAGGTGCTCTACAGGATGATGAAAACTGAACTAATGAAGCTTAAGGAACAATTGGATGAACTGTTATCAAAAGGGTTGATAAGACCAAGTGTTTCACCTTGGGGAGCGCCGATCATTTTTGTGAAAAAGAAGGATGGTACCTTACGTTTGTGTAACAACTATCATATTCTTAACAAAGCCACGGTGAAGAACAAGTATCCATTACCACACATTGATGATCTTTTCAATCAAATTAGAGGAGTTGCCATATTCTTGAAGATAGATTTGACATCTAGTTATCACTAGTTAAGGATTGGAGATGAAGATATCTTTAAGACTGTATTTAGAACTAGATATGGACACTATGAGTTCACAATTTCACCCATTGGGTTGACAAATGCACCTGTCACATTCATGAATCTAGTGAATGGGTATGTGCGGATCATGATGGGCCAAAAAGTGGCAATATTATGGTATTTGTAGATATGTGATTGACGTAATTTTTTAAATCCAAAATTGATTAAATGAAAAGGGTTTTTAGAGGAGATTATCAACTTTCCACCAATATAAATTATGCTTTAATTTGAATTTAATAAATAATTATTATTTATTTTCTATTAGAATTTGACTAAAGTCCTGATCGATAGGATGATTGAAAAACATCTATAACTTTCAAACGGTATCACATTTTTGAATCCAAAACATGTGTCACATTCTATGCTTCACATACTATAGGATTTAAAAAGAAAAAATAAATTTAATGAAGTTTTGACCAAGTTAAGGTGGTCGATATACGAGTTTTATATTTTTAAAATTTGTAATAAACAATTCATAATTAATTATTTACTTGGAAAAAATTACAAAAATATGCATCACATCAGGACATGATTCCTCTACTTATATATATAAAATCTTATAAAATAATATTATCATTTTATTATGGTTAGGGTGGTTAGATGTGACACCCCTTTATTTTTTTCCCTAAAATTTAAGTACTAATCGCATTGAAATTTCAAAATTTCGCGAAATAGATTTTTATTTATTTTTAAATAAACCTAGTAGTTTAGAAACTTCATTCAATTTTCTCTGATTCTAGTCTTACATATTTTTGAAGTAATATAGATAACTTATTCAAATTTTTATGTCAAGTTGTCTAACACTAATTTTTCTAAATTTTTTGCCACTTAAGTGCTTTTTCCATGATGATCCCTCACATACCGAATAGTGTGTTTAGATCTACTATGTAGATAAATTCTCTTTAATTTTTCTAGATGACATCCTAATTTATTCTAAGGATGAGGAAGATCACTCTATACATTTAGAGATAGTATTGCGATGTTTAAGAGTACACAAGTTGTATGGTAAACTATCTAAGTGTACTTTCTTCCAAAGGAGAGTGCATTATCTAGAGCATGTAATCTCAGGGGATAGAATCTTCATAGATCTCGATAAGATCAAGGTAGTACTCGAGTGGCATGTACCAAAGAATGTGTCTGAGGTTAGAAGTTTTATGGGTCTATCTAGGTACTATAGAAAGATTGTTGCAAAATTCTACAAGATTTCTTTTCCAATTACCTCTTTTCCAAGATGGGCAAGCGATTGCTTATGAATCTAGAAAGTTGAAATCTTATGAGAAAAATTATGCATCACATGATTTAGAGTTAGTAGTTGTGGTTCATGCATTGGAAATGTTGAGGCACTACTTGTTAGGGAAACCCTATGAATTGAAAACTAACCATAATGGGTTAGAATACCTTTTCACATAACCTAATCTAAATGCAAGGAAAATAAGATGGTTGGAGTTAATGGCTAACTATGATTTAAATATCAGTTATATAAAAGGGAAATAAAATTGGGTTGCCGACACCTTGAGTTGAAGATGTCATATTGCTTCAATAGTAATGATTCAAACTAACTTTAAGGGACAATTGTTGCATAAGTGCAATGAGGATGAGTACTACTTGCAAGTCAATTAGGCACTTGCTAATACTCCACAAGATTATAGGTATGAGGGTTTTCATTTTGAACCTAATGGATTACTTATATATTAGGGTAGGATGTATGTTCTTGATGCAGTGGAGTTATGAAACATGGTATAGAAAGAAGTACATGAAGTATTGTACTTTAGACACCCTAGAGTGACCAAAATGATGGCAGATGTGAAGCTATTATATTTTTGGAAAGGGTTGAAAGGAGATGCTACTAATTTTGTCGCTAGGTGTCTAGAATTTCAAAGGGTGAAAGTGAAGCATCATCATCCTATAGGTTTTTTATATCCACATGAAATACCAGAGAGGAAGTGGCAAGTCATAAGTATGGACTTTGTGCAAGGATTACCTATGTCAAGGAATAAGCACAATTCCATTCTGGTGGTAGTAGATAAGCTAACCAAAGTCACACATTTGATACCCAAGAATCTAACCGATGGAGAACCTGTCATAGTTAGGAAGTTTGTGCAAGAAATGATTAGGTTGAATGGAATTCTAGAGAAAATTATCTTGGAAAGGGATGCATGAGTCACTTCTAGGTTTTGGAAAACCTTGTTTTCTACACTAGGGACTTAGTTGAATATTAGCTCAACCTATCATTGAAAAACAAATGGAAAAACGAAAAGGGTAAGTAAAGTATTGGAGGATCTACTAAGAATGTATTGCATGGATCAACAATACAAGTGGGAATACTACTTACCCTTAGTTGAATTTGTTGGTGTAATTACACTTTGCATAAGCTGTTTAGGCATATTTAATTCCTAAGTTTTAGGTTCTTATCTTCTATTCTTTGAGCTATCTTGTTGCTCAAGATAAGATTAAAGTTTAGGCATCTTTGCTTTTACAAGAAAAATCATTATCATGTAATTATTGAATTATTGAATAT
>VDFB02320739.1:0-103232 GCA_007258455.2 Sequoia sempervirens | reverse complement strand
ATTGAAGATGAAGAAGTTCGGTCCCTGTAAAATTTTGAAGAGGCATGATTCAGGGAATGCATATGAGGTAGAGTTGCCAAATGGATTCAACATTTCCCCTGTGTTCAACATTTTAGATTTGACAGAGTATCATAAAGGTGGTGCATAGGAAATACCAACAATGGAGCAGTGTGGGATTCTAGCACCTACTTCAGAAAAGGAGGAGATTGAAGAAATCTTGGATAGTCATGTGGGAAGGAGTACTAGGAACAGGCAGTATGAAGAATATCTGGTGAAATGGAAAGGAAGGCCTGTTGAAGATTCATCCTAGTTTCCTAAGGTAGAGGTTGACCATTTGAGTTTTCCTCCACCATCTGAGACGTGACGGGGTCACTTCTCAAATTACCCTGGGTGTCCGATGCAGGAGCATCTAGTGGTGTAAGGGCAATCTTGCATCACCCAAAAATAGTTAAATTTCAAGTTTCTTAATTTTTAGATGTTTTTACATTTTTGGATACCCTTTTCGTCATAATGAAATTCCCAATTTATAGTTTTTATTTTCTATTCCTGGGTTCAAAGATATTGCAGTTTTAGTTGCCTAGATTTGCACCTAAAAATATTTTGAGTTAGATTTGAGGCACTTAGAGCTCCTGGGTCGGCCCCGAAACTTGTTGAAATTAGTGTAGCAATTTCAAGCGCATTTTTGACTTTGAGACCTTTCCAACAGTTCAAACGGTTCTCAAATCGGAGCCCTAGATCAAAAGTTATGGCCCCGAGAAGTTGGCGCACTTTCTAGAAGATACAATTGCAAATGTTCTTTTGAAATTTGAACTACAAGTTGTAATTTTTCAGCACCAAACTGCCTAAACTCAAATTTGAATGTTGTTTTGGCTCCAAACTAATGAGGAGCTCTATTTATGGGTGGGTTTCTAATTTTTGGGTAACTTTTTGGGGACAAGCTCGCATATTGCGAAATGGTGATTTTGTAGCTTTCTATAACTTGCATGTGTTGTAAAACTTGGGGATTTGAGATCCTCTGCATGTAAGAAGTTCCATTTTCTGAATAATAAAATTATTCTCTTGTTTGTAGATTAGTTTCTATGTCTCGGGTTGTGCCCTCATCATATACTAATTATAGAATTGTAACTGAACAATTTGACTTATTCATTTTTCCTATTAATTTTGTTATTCATTACTTAAACCGCCCCTTTACAATTTTATTTATTTATTTATTAATCTTTCTCTAATAGTATTTATATTTAACTTAATAATTTATTTTAATGAAACCATATCCAAAACATCACTTAAGCATTCATCATAAACTATAATTACATATTTTATATTTATTTGTCATGAGTACCTTATTCATTTAATAGTTTTAAATCAGATAAACCAAATACTAAACCCTACTTGATTACAAGACAAGGTCGAAAGCGAGACCTTAGAAAAAATTGGCAAGGTGAGTCCCGAAGGGCATTACATGTGAAGAAAACCAAATTCAAAACTCAAACATTGTTCTTGCATAGTTGTGGAAGTTTGGTGGATGCCATAAAGTATCCCCAAGAGATAGTCACATCTTTTCACTATATACAACAAACAAGTCTCCAACTCAATTAATATACATTTACCAACATATTGCCTACTTGTGTCAAAATGGAGGGTTGGAATAGGGTTTAGGTATCCTTAAAAGCATAAAGGATAGGAAAATTTTATCAAATGTAGTTGGAAATGGTCTAGAAGTCATGCTTTCAAATTATGGAAGTATAGACCAGGCTCGTGAGTTGTTTAATAGAATGCCTCAAAGCAATGTGGTTTCATGGAACGTCACAATTGCAAGATATGCACAAAATGGATATTTTGAAAATGCTTTAGAAATGTTCATTTCAAGAAAATGCACTTGGCAAGTGTGAATCCAACCTTTGCAACCTTTATCGACATCATCCCAACCTATACCAAATGAGAGCTTTGGACCAATGTATGACAATCCATGAAAGAATAAAGGATAGAGGATTTCTTTAGATGTTACAACTTATATTTCTTTGGTAGATGTGCATGTAAAAAGTGAAGGCATAGACAACATGTGAATTTCTTGATAAAATGCCTCAAGAATGTGAACTATTTGACAAAATGGTTCAAAGAAATGTGATCTCATGAAATTTAATAATTATAGGATAAGTGCAAAATTAATTTTGCAAGAATACCTTCAAAATATTCAAATTAATGAAGCACTACATTCTCATAGAGTGGAGCTTCTAAAAAAAATATTGTGTGTTTAAAATTTTTTAGCAACATTTTAAATCTGGTCCTATGAATTTTGTAGTGCAACTGAAGATCCAAACTTTAGGGAGCTAGTGGTCTCATGAATTTTATTATTTTGTGTAACAAAGTGTAGACACATGAAATTAGCATCATGCATTAGGTCCACTCATCAAATTAATCAAGTTCACCTTCATCCATTCACCAAGTAAATCAGGACTATTTAATTCATTTCTAAGGTTATTCATTAAATAAATGAAACATCATCCCTTTAATTAAATAAACCAAAATTTATTTAATTAAATCTCCAAATGCATATTCCATCCTTTTCTGATTTAAATAAACCAAATATTCAAGTCAAAAAGGTCAAACCCACCTAATCATCATTAAGTTAATCTAATCCTACTTAGCCTAACCTAACCACCCATCACATCCTCTAGATAATTCCACTTGCACAAATAAATCAATTTATTGATTTATTAAAATCCTTATTTTCTTTCAACTTGGCATAAAAAAAAAATTCCCTCAAGTTTGAAAATGATGACAAGTTGACTTGTCCCCTCCAACATTGCAATAACTTCTCCATTTCATGTCCCCCACTCAACATTTAATCTCAAATTTGAATTTGAAATCTCCCTCTCTTGGGCACATTGGCCAAAACTTGCACATCCCTCAACCTATGGCAAGTTGACAAGTGGCTCCCTTTGATTGGTCAAATCATTATCCCACATTGGTCCCTTTTGAGCACTCTTAGCATTTGAAAATCTATAAATGAAAGCTGCATCCTTCATCAAATCATCTACAACTCCTATGCAAAGTCACTCTCTTCATTTGAGAATTGATTTTTCCCATCTTATCATCATCATCTAGCTTATCTATCAAGGATTGGGAAAGGGCTATTTTCTACAATAGCACCAATGCAATATGGAATAGAGATAGATCATGTTTGCTTCTTTCATGTTTGTAATTGATTTGTTTATAAAGCATGATGTCTTATTCCATAGGAGCACTTATAGATATGCATGGCTTGGACTAACCCATTATTTAATGTGTATTTGAGGTTTAAGTGTTTGCAGATTTGTAGAGCTTCATTTTGGCACCCACCGTTCATAAGTCTACATGTTTGAAGATGCTTTCTCCAAATTAGTTTTCTGAAAATATTTCCTTAGTTTTCATTCGAGATTAGCTTTTAGACCTCACATGATATTATAACACACATGTTACTAACATCTGCATGATATTGGAGGTAAAGACTTGCAGCTAACTTCTGTGGAAAATCATAAATTTGCAGGGATTGGAAAGCTTTATTTCGTGAATACATTAACTTGAAAGTTTCTGATTGCTGACTTTACACCTGCCATTTGCATTTAATACTATTTATGGAGTGGCTCTTAACAAGTCTATTTTTTGTGCATATCCTGTAATGATTGTGTTCCCTGTGATTGTAATTTTTGAGACATTTTGTGAATAGTTCTCATTCCTTGCTAATGCGTCCACATTCTCCATACATATTTTCCAAAGCCATTTCCAACTATAGCATTTTTTCCGTATGTATCTACCAAAGGCCTGTCCACACCCTATTCCAAAGCTCCCATTTCAATGCAGGCATAGATAGAGCATACTAGTCAAGCTTGTGGATTTTAGTTCTATGCCTACCAATAGCATTCCATGAGATTACATTTTAGAATAAGCATTATGTCAAAAATTTCACGCGTCCTTCGCTATCATTTTTATATGAATTCATCTCTGTCACTCATTGAATGCCATTTACCTTTTCCAAAGCTTCCATTTACACACTGGTAGAGAAGATACAAAAGGGGCTGATGAATTTGTCTTTACACCTGCTAGTGGTGTTAGCTTGAAAGTTTCTAAAGCCTTTTCAATGCATATATTTTTCTCAGGTCTTTGAGACTATAAATTCTTTAAAGGCCGTTTGTCAAAAAGTCTTTGAAATTCTTTCTAAATCTGTTCAAAAGCTATCTAAATTATTTAAAGGCATTCTATCAAAAAGTCATTTGAGAACTGGTTTTGTGTGCGAGTTGAAGTAGCTTGTGTCTATGCGTATTCCCTATTTGCCTATTTCCATTGCATTTTCAAGTGGCCTTCTTTAGAATAAAATGGCAATGGCGGTTACGATAGGAGTAGAGCAGATTCCCTATTTGCCTATTTCCATTATGTTTTCAAGTGGCCTTCTTTAGAATAAAATGGCAATGGTGGTTATGACAGGAGGAGAGCAAGGAAACATTAGAAGGTGGCGTTGGGATATTTATTCTAATTAAGAAGGGGTGAACCTTCAACCAATTAGTTCTATTACTTTCAAGCTACTTCACCGCAAGATGCATATTGCAATGCAAACCCTTTCGTATTAAGAAAATGGTTGTTAATTGTTCATTCCTTTTACCGCTGGTCTTAGAGGAATTTTACAGTTGAAACAAAGGTCACTTTCCAAAATTTCTAAAGTCATTTTCATTTATGTGCATATCCTGTAAGAATTACATTCTTTTGTGGCATGTAGAAAATAGTAAATGTGCCTTCTCTATACTTTCATTGTCACATAGACTGGGAGGATGGTTGTCAAAAGATTGTTATGGCTTTACACCTGCTAATAGCATTTGCTTGAAATGTTCTTAATACCTTTTTTAAGATCTTTGTGCAGATCCTACAATCATTAAAAAACTTGGCTTTACACATGCCAGTTGCATTAACTTGAAATTCTCTACCACTGTCTTCTTTACGTCTTCCAACTTATTCCCCCAACGCTAGATTTATGGGATTTTTGTTGTTTGTTTTCAAAATATGTACATTCCTGTCTATAAAATATTTGTTGTGTGATGAGTAGATGAAAGGAGTAAATGCCAGCATGTGCTTTTATGGTGGTCACCTCAGCTAGTTATAATCTTGAATTTGATATGTAGAAACTACTAGCATAGGAGGAAACTTCAAGTCAACTTGGAAAATCCTTCTGGCTTGGCATTCTCCTGAAATAAAAGAAAAGAGGAATGAGAGGAGAGAGTGGTTGTGGCAGATGGCATGGAGATTCAAGCATTGGGAGATTAGCGCCTCCACCCACGGTTGAGCTATCCAATGCCTCCTCTATTGGTTAATTCTATTCCCCTAGCATACGGCCTGGTGTATGCCTTGGGGTATTAAATCAAGTTCTTGCTCTATATATTTGTGCACTAAACTTTAACTTCTCTAATCTTTAGTCAAGGGGGATAGGTTACTAATCGTGTGGGTTTAAGTTTTGTAGCATGTATAGTAGCTATAGATCTAGAAGCTTATTTGTGTAGATTAACATCATTATGGAAAGCTACTACTATTGGTGTTTAATTTGACTACATTTACTGTATTTTTTTTTTATGAAATGGAGGATCTAAGTTTGACATGATTGACTTATAATATTCAATGGTAACCATTCATGATCAAGTTGCTTTTGTCTTTTCTTTATCAAAAAGCTTGCATGTTGTCTTGTTCATTATTAATGCGAGTACAAATCAAATCTATTTGGTGTCATGTAAGATTAATGCAAGCCATTAAGGAGTCCCTAGTTGGTGTTGCCGCTGCACAGTAAATTACTTTTTGTCAAGCCTTATCTCTGTCATTTTTCTAGCATTAACAATGAATTAAAGAGACTTTTTTTGGAATTGGTTGCAATAGGTGATAAGAATAGGCAAGTGTCTTTTAAGTGTGGAAATAAATTTTGTTGGTGTTATTGTCAAAATATTTTTGAAGTTCCAATGTTGTATCGCTAATCTTGTATTTATAAGGGTTATGGTAAGGTGGATACAAGAAGCAACAAAAAGGTTGTTTGTATCAACTATTATCTATCTTGGCGTAACTTATGTTTCATAAACTATTGTTTATCTTGATTTTCTTGAAATATCACATTTCTTATTGATGATAACTTTATATTGTTTGCAGGTTGGCATTAGAATTGGGCATTAGATTTAAACAAAAAACAAGCAAATTTGGGTGGGTGAATTGGACATTGAAATTGAAAGAGAATTTTTTAAATGCTAATTGCAATTGTCTAGAGCATCCATTTATTGGTGTGATCTTTTAAAGTTGGTTAAAATTGACTTTAGTAACTCACTAGACATTGTTTTTGGGATAAAATTGAACAAAAAAAACTTGATATTTGATTTTTGGTACTTAAAATGAACTCATCATTGCTTTGAAAGGTTAAAACGAACATGTGTCTTTTATGTTTTGTAATCTTTTATGCAAAATAATCTCATCTAAAAAGGTGTATGCACTTCTCTCGTGCTTCACAATGATCTTGAGAACCAAAAGTCTTTTTGATGACATTAATTTGCGTAAAATATTTCCTCCACACTTCATTTTGGGAACTAAAGTTGAACAAAACACTTTGCGAGTGTGAGTAAACTTATTGCATGTGTTCTCCCTTTGTTTCTAAATGAAGGTTGATCGAACTATGAATAAGTTTGCTCACTTTTGTCTATCTTAGAGGGCTTGCCTTGGGGAAAAATTACTCACCCAAGGGAACGAATCAATCGGTAACACTCTAAAGCCAAGAGTATTTCCAACTGGGATATAAATGTGGGTATTGGAGTAAACGCTAGTATCACATGGTTGATTATGATGAGATGGATCTGAAAGGGGACTCTCACCATATGGGTCAATCTCCACGAATGGAAAGTTTGAAATAAAACCCTTGTTTGTAGTGGCCTATTAACTCATTCACCAATTTTATCAAAGTGGTGCATTGGAACTTAGATTCCAAGAAGTTACTTGCCATGTCCAATCTTGGTTAAAGTATAGAGGTTAAGACTTCATTCTTAACATACCTTTATACTCTTTCCTTGGTTACATGTAAAATCATCTCTTCTACAAAGGGCATGAGGCAAGCCCACCAAGCAAAAAGTACCAATTGAGCTAGGACCTCATATTGCTTGTGGTTTGAAAACATGGTGCTTTGATCAATAACATCAAAACCAACATTCAATGAATCATCAAAATTGCAAACCCTTTAGGAGAGGAAAATATCCTTGAACAAATTCACATGTTATTGCTTGCCCTTGGGATTCGTATCCTTAGAGGCTTCTAAACATTTAGATTTCATCTCAATTTGCTTCTACTAAAGTCAACTTTAGGCAACCTGTGCCTTGATTTCCTCGATTTCCACATAATGCACTTTGTAGGATGAAAGGGAATTAGGACATTGGACATTCAATTGAAAAACTAATCAAGAGTGTGTTTGTGGTAAAAAGAATCCATTAAGCAAAGATTGAATCAATTGGATCCCACACATGTGCTTGATATCTTTTGAACTTATGGTTTTCATGCAAACATTGATCTTTTGATTTTGAATTACTCTTAGAGAAAGGAATGTTCTTCACTATCTTGGTCTCGTAAACAAGTCCTTCCTAGGTTCATTTAGGATCAAATCAAACACTTCATCCAAATTCCAAACATCTATCAAAATCCATCCCCCAAATAACTTTAGAGCTTTGGAAACATCATTCTAGACTTGGGTAAATCATCAAAATCAAAATCACCTTGTTTAGTTAGGTGTAGAGGAATGCATCCTTTCTCATACCTCTAATTAAATCAACAATCCTTTGAACAAGTTCATCCTAAGATAACATCTAACATTTTAGGGTTTACAAGTTCATTATCCAAATCAAACCAATCAAAATCAAACCCTAAGTCTAGCATTGATCCAAAGTCCCTAAACATTCAACACTCATATCATTCACCCCTTTCTTGCTTGGTCTCGTCATTAGTCCTAAGAACCTTAGAGGTCACTTTTGCAACAAGGTCAAAATAGAAGAGGAACATGGAATACAAACTTGATCCATACATCATGAGTAGTCCAAGTCAACTAAGCTATCAAAGCCTTACAATGCCGATTGATTATCAACACTCACATCTATACAAACCATACATGGGATCATTTCCTTCTACAAATTTCAATGGCACAACAAGTGTGAGTATTCCCAAATCAAAGATTGGAACACATTTCCCAATGGTAGATCTAAATCAAAACCTATAAGTCTGTCAACCGAATAATCAATGCATGAGCCTTCAAATGAACAATGTCATCCCACCAAATCCCTACATGCAAAATGAGAATGTACCAAGTACAAGTTTTCCAAACATGAATCCAACAAACTTTGGGATGGATACATTTGCAAATCATACGAATATTCCAAACATTAACAATGGTCAATTTCAACTTATCATGCCAACTCTGAACATCATCCCAAGTCAGAACAATGTCCAAAATCTATTTGTCCATGATCCCATTCAAAAACCACAAGTATGCACCACAAATCTGCTTGAACAAAAACCAAATCAACTATATCAGGGGAGTCAAGATCGAAATCAAGATCAAATTTGGTGAGATCAAATTGTTGCACTTACCAAAATAGTTGAGTCATTGCGTCAAGAGACATCTCCACCACCATTACCCATATCAACATCATTCCTTGGTTTAGGGCTTCCCCCCCTACCTAGCACTAATCACTCCATCCAAATCAATCCACCTAACACCAATCAAGCCATCGCATCGAATCCTTTGACTATACCATCAACATCATACCAACAGATGGTATCTAATCAAATGACATCAATCCCAACAAATCAAAATATGGTCTCCCACAGACCTATCCCCTTAGTCATTTTGACCATTCCTATCACCTCGATCAAATCCATCACATCTCAACCCCTCACTACCATGATCACTCCAAGCATATCTCAACCACTTGTCACTACATCCAACACAATTTTGAATCTGCCACCACTACAACTGAAACCAAGTGCAATAAGTCAGTATTGTAACATCGCACTAAAAGCACATCAAGCCTACCAACAAGCGCTTCAACAATATCAGACAGCTCCACAAGCCACTCAAGCTACCCACACCACTCAAGCTACCCAAAAAACACAAGCACAAACACAAAAAATGACAACTGTTGAGAACAAGGATCAAGATCAATCCATCACTGAGCACCTTGAAGCTATGTCTACTTCATCCAATGATCAAATCAACACACATCAAGAGTCACTTTTCAATCATGATCAAAATCCACCAACAATACTCGACAATTATCCAATTCAAGAAGTGTCAACATCATTTGACCCTATGGTTGAAGACATTCACAATCTCTCTGCCATGATTGTTGAAAACAATGTTCAAGATCTCTTAATTAAGGAGAATATTGAAGATTTTTTTACCCCACCCGATGACCAACTTACCATACATCAAGAGCCACTTTTTAGTGATCTATTTCAAGGAGTTTTAGGATTATTTGATCCTATCAACATAATGCATGATCCATTGACCAATGATCATGTTGAAAATGTCTCTACATTGCCTTATGAGTTAGAGGACATATCTCAAGAATTTATTCCAAAGCATGATCAAAATCCTTCACCAAAGTCTAGCAATGGTCCTTTCTAAGACATATTGACATCCTTCAACCTCATGGTTACAGATACTGAAGGAACCCTAAACTTGACACTTGAGGATATTGAACCACTTACCATGTCTAATGATGACATCCAAGAACCCTTTGTAAGCAATCCATCCTTTGAAACTAATCCATGTCAAGAACTTGATCCAAATCATGGTGAAAGCAACTCCGAAATCATTGAAGATCAAGAATTTGTATCTGCAAGATACTACACTGATCTAATGGACACTCTTGTATCTATACATAATGCACATATTCCTCCATCTACCCATGAGATGCTTTCTATGGATAGACACGTAGATGATCTTCATTTAGAACATGATTCCTTTACTCCTAATATTATTACACAAAAAGAGAGGGTTGTTGATTTCTACAGCCAAACAGAGTTGTCAACATCAGAATCAGATATATCCAAAATCTAGGTTGAAGAAATGTACGAAGATATCCAACATTATCCACTTAAGGAAACAAGTTAGACATAGTAGTATAATTCATAGTTAGTGGGGCAGCGAATTGAAATGTCACCTATGGTGGTCATTTATCAGAGAATGCATTATAAACAAGAGCTCTCAGAAAAAGCGAAATCAAAGCATGAAGGTACTACTTCCACAATATTGGGGGCAACTTCGTCTCAAGCAAATGTCAACATAGGGAGTACGAAGAATCCTTATGAAGAAACTAATGCAAATACTACAACCAGCCACATCATGAATATTCACCCACCCATCACCCTATCCACAAATTGGGACCAACGTCAAAAGAAATATTTGAATCAAAGTACGAAGAATGCTATCAAAGAAAAAGAATTTGAGAAGCATAATGGAAAAATTGAATACATATGGATACCAAAGAATACAAAGAAAGATCATCCCTATCAAACTCCATCAGTCAAAGAAACTATGGGAAAAAATAAAAAGGGGAAAAGTATCCATCAATAATGTCTGCAAAAGAAAAAGCAGGATTTTCAAGCGACGTACAAAGTGTATCAAGTAGTTGGTCCTAATTCCATTCACACTTTCGTATCCACCCATCGTTGCTCATCTTCCCAAGTTTGGAGAGTCAAAGGTTCCAAACTATCAACCAATCCATCTTTTATCCCTAAACACACTCCATCCATGCCTCCACATGATATCTAATTCTCAAATTGACCATGTATTGGCAATGACCCTTCATCATAAGGATTCAGAAGGCACTCTATCATGATGTGTGCACAGAGATAGAGTTAACCCCGATATCAACAAAGCAAATCAGGAATCCCAAAAGCTACATTCAAGAGCATGTATCTTAGAAAAAACAACTTCTTCAAGTAGGATACCGATGGCACATTATGACAAGGGCATCTACATCGACACCACTAGGTGGTTCAGCATGAATCTTTCAGGAAAACATAAATAAAATAAAATAAAAATGAAAATCCAAAAAAAATCAGAAAAAGGATTAAAAATAGTAAAGAGAAAAAAAATAGTCCTCTAGTGAAAACCGCATGTGCAGAGCTTTGGGCAAGACCATGACGAAAACCTGGAAAATAGGCACCATGTATGGAATAGAGCATCTATGTGTAGCAGTTCAAGTGAAAGCATCTCATCCCATTCATAATAAATCTAGTATTCCATCCATCGATAATAAATCCATTCATCCATAAACCATTTATCCAACCATTTTTATCCATCTGCATCCATCATCCAAGTTATCTTGATCCTGATGAACGTTTGAGGCACACTTTGTACTTGCTTCTAGAAAACATCTTGACATGAGTCATTTTCATTGATCCTATCCTACCCAACATTATCTGAGCCATGAAGCACTATCCAAATGAGCATCCTTTATCCAAACACCTTATCTTATGGCAAGATAATCCATATCCATCCATCCATACACCTATCTAAGGATCCATCCATGACATTCCATACATTGTTAGACACTGGGGGCAGATATTTGCATCTTGCTTCAGGAATAAATCTTGATCTATATCCTCTAATTTATGTGGTGATCCAAACATTGGAAAATGTGAAATAAAATTGGTCCACCACTTGTGAGAAAAAATCCAAATCACTAACCCATGGCATATTTTGACGAGAAGACATTCCTTATCAGTCTTCATCTTTCATCGAACATCAATCCAAGTTGCATCTAAGTTGCATTTCAAACATCACATCAAATCATTTGAACAACTTTTATTCTAAATCAAGCTTCATCAATCATGATCAATCAAATCCAATCAGAAAACCATCATCTCAGGATATCCTTGTGTTGCTTAACACTATACTTGCATTGTTGTGCATCCTCAACAATGTTGTTATCATCAATCCTAATTATTCAAATCCTTGTATTGTTGTGCATCCTCAATAATGTTATTGTCATCAATCCTGATCAATCAAATCCTTGCATTGTTGTACATCCTCAACAATGTCATCATCAATCCATCGATCTGATCAATCAACCTTAGCTTGGATTTTAGAAAAATCCCCAAATAGAGCACTGGTATCATCACACATGTCCATATCCAAATCATCAAAATCATGCGAAAATCCAAAAACATCAAAAAATCAAAAAATCAAAAAACATCCAAAACATCGAAAAATCCAAAAACATTCATAAAAGTCAAAAATGTCAAAAACATGGAATCTGAACTACGTCATCTCTGAGCTTAAACGTAGGCAAGGCTCATATTTGATCAGCACCCAAGACAACAAAATCCAAAAACATTCATAAAATCTCAGAAAACCCCAAAACATTCACAAAAAAATTAAAAAAAAAAACATTTGTAAAATCTTCAAAATACCAAAAAAAGCCTCAAAACATTCCAAAAAATTCCAAAAACATCCAAATATTTGAAAAAATTCATCCATCTCATCTCGCTTTTACTCACAATAATCAATCATCCATAATAAACTAATCGTCACCTTCATCCTTTGGAAAAACAAACAGAAACAATCACAACAATTGGCAAAAAAAAACTTCAAACGTAAAATAAAAATTGAAACAACAAACGTTTAAACACAAAATAAAATTTTTGATCATTCACAAACATGTCAATCGACCTTATATCAATAGCCTATCAATCAACTTATCAAACCATCATCATCCTATACGATGCATGTCCTAGGATATATCATTCCAACAATGGGCATCATTTTGGATATCACCTTGGATTTTCATCCTATCAAAACAAATCCCTTTGGCTACAGATATGAAGAACATTGGCTTGTTTGCGTACTTGATCTTTTCTTTTGATTTATCTTATTGCGCTCATTCCAAGGACCTCTCGATGATATTTGAACGAAGGATTTAGAGAGATAGGAATGGGGCAATGATTCTTATCTTTTGTTTGCTATGCTTGTTGGACGTTCTTGTAAAATAACTTGGTGAATACTTGCTTTGTTAGGTACGTCCTAGCAATGTTTCCATATGTCAAGTGTGAACAATAATACTCCTATCTATTTATCGAGTCAAAGTCCATCTCACTAGGTGCAATGCCATCCTGGTTCTTTATACCTTGATGCATTGTACCTGCGTGTGTTATCAAACATAAGGTAAGTAGCCCTTTTAAAATCCCAATCCTTGATAAGCAAATCATCATCTATCATCATCACCATCTCTAATAAAGTCTCATTAGATCATGGACTTGTTGGATCCTCTTGTCATCAATTGATTTCTTCTTTTTTGCACTAACATCACATCATGAATAGTTAATCATCATCACCATCATGCATCCATCCTACATCCACAAACCGTCAGCATGCCACACATCATTCATATCATACATAATAGGAAACATCGATCATTTCACATGCATTACATTTGCATCATCATCATAATATAGATCTATTAGTCCAAGCATCTCATAAATCATCACATTTGCATAAATCATACATTTGCATAATATAATCATATCATCATTTGAGTTGTTTAGGACAATATAGATTTTTTATTCTAAGCATCTTAAAACCATCCCATTTGCATCATTATCCATAACCATCCATTTTGAACCTCTTTATCGTGCGATCGACCCTCAAATTGAATCTTTTCGCTCGATCTCTTAAGGGGGCAATGTACCAGTGTACTTCTTTCTGTTGGGGCATTTGAAAATTCAAATTTTTTTTGAATTTTGATCGCGGTAAGATTATTATTTGAACCAATGCAACAAGTACATTGCTTCAAAGAGGGCCAAAATGTAGACACGTGAAATTAGCATCATGCATTAGGTCTGCTCATCAAATTAATCAAGTTCACCTTCATCCATTCACCAAGTAAATTAGGACTATTTAATTCATTTCTAAGGTTATTCATTAAATAAATCAAACATCATCCCTTTAATTAAATAAACCAAACTTTATTTAATTAAATCTCCAAATGCATATTCCATCATTTTCTGATTTAAATAAATCAAATATTCAAGTCAAAAAGGTCAAACTCACCTAATCATCATTAAGCTAATCTAGTCCTACTTAGCCTAACCTAACCACCCATCACATCCTCTAGATAATCCCACTTGTACAAATAAATCAATTTATTGATTTATTAAAATCCTTATTTTCTTTCAACTTGGCATAAAAAATAGAATATTCCCTCAAGTTTGAAAATGATGACAAGTTGACTTGTCCCCTCCAACATTGCAATAACTTCTCCATTTCATGTCCCCCACTCAGCATTTAATCTCAAATTTTAATTTGAAATCTCCCTCGCTTGGGCACATTGGCCAAAACTTGCACATCCCTCAACCTATGGCAAGTTGGCAAGTGGCTCCATTTGATTGGTCAAATCATTATCCCACATTGGTCCCTTTTGAGCACTCTTAGCATTTGAAAATCTATAAATGAAAGCTTCATCCTTCATCAAATCATCTACAACTCCTATGCAAAGTCACTCTCTTCATTTGAGAACTGATTTTTCCCATCTTATCATCATCATCTAGCTTATCTATCAAGGATTGGGAAAGGGCTATTTTCTACAATAGCACCAATCCAATATGGAATAGAGATAGATCATGTTTGCTTCTTTCATGTTTGTAATTGATTTGTTTATAAAGCATGATGTATTATTCCATAGGAGCACTTATAGATATGCATGGCTTGGACTAACCCATTATTTAATGTGTATTTGAGGTTTAAGTGTTTGCAGATTTGTAGAGCTTCACAAAGTATAGAAATATAAAATGATAAAAAATTGTTAGGAATCTAAAAATTATAAATGATTGATAGGTGGTAGAAAATTTCCTAAGTTGGTGGGGGAAATTTCTAGAACACCCTAAATGCACTCACTTAAATTACAAACTAAAAAGTAGGGGCTTCTAATTATTTAGGAAAATATTCTAATCACCCCCTATAACATTTTTTTGGCCTCATGGAACCCCCTATTCCATAATAATAGTTTTTCAAGCCCCTCCACAAGACCACAGTCTTGGACGTACTTTACAGTGACACTACTTTTTTATTTGGATCCTAAAAATGATGTGACTTCCTCAACCATCTATATAGAAGTGGGAGAATGGTGAGGTTCAAGTGATAAGGAGTTTAATGAAAGATAAAAGAATTAAAAGATCCCTAGATGTAGTTGTACTGAAGGCCATAACATGGTATACACATTTTTTGTATGAGACAAATCATATCCATACATAGAAGATTTATGCAGATTTGGAGAAATTGGCTTGGGAGATTAAGGTAGGAGGGTATTTTCAAGATTCAATACATTTACTTAGTGATGTGGAAAAGGAGGAAACATAACTATTTCTCTACCATGATAGTAAAAATTTGGAAATTTATTTTGGTTTGTTAGATATTCCCCCAAGAAAAACTATCAGAGTTGTGAAGAAACTTCAAGTATGTGTTGATTTCCACACTGTAATGAAATTAATCTCCATAATTGCTACAAGAGAAATTGTTGCGAGAGATGCAATTATTTCCATGATTTTAAACATGGAGAATATTTTTTATGGAGATTATTGGTGGCACTAAAAGAAGTGATTTGAAAAATAGGCTTGCAGTATAATAATGTGCACCATGTCATACCTAAACTTTTTTTTTTTTTTTTTTTTTAGGTTGCAGGAATCGGGTAGCATGACCCCCTATAAACTGCAGTGCGCCTGGTAAAATTTTTAATGTGACCGGCGGCGCTGGTGCAACACGTCCTCCGGTACCACAGGGGTGGGGGAGACTAGACCTCATGACTGACCTCCTGCAACATGAAAGATTTAGCCAACTTAGCTAGGGCCCCAACCCCATACCTAAACTAATATTGAAGGATCAAAGTTTTATTTTTAGTTTTTAGAATCTTCTTTTTCTTTTGTTTTTTGTTTTGGTAATTTGACATTATAGACTATGACATTGGCTTCATAAAATTATATGCTATAATGTAGGAAAAAGTGTCCCTTTTTCTCAATTAATTTGGGAATAATTAATATTAAAATGAGCTTAATTATATGCCTTAATTTAGTGTTGTAATGTGTTTTACACATCCACATTAAGTTTAGGACCCTTTTTAATAATATGGACTTAATAGTGCCTTATTTAGGGAGTTGTAAAGTGTATCTTTTCACTTTCACACTAATCTAGGGCTTTATTAATTAATTTAGGTTTAATTTTCCTTAATTGGAACCTTTAATTCAAATCCAAGCCTAATTAATTACATATTTTGAGGGAGAAAGCTTGACATTCATAAATGATATTACACAACATTTAATTTTAGAAGGTGTGAGACCTATGTTGGTGACCTAGGACCCATTTGACACCTAGTGAATGGGTCCTCACTAGGTCCTAGGATGATTAATTTACATAAGCTTTCACAACCCCCAAAATGTGTCCTAGTTAAGTGTGCTAGGACCCATTCACCACATGGTGAATGGGTCCTCACTTAACCCTAGTACCCAGCCTTGGGATATGTTTTTGGCAATATTTTTTAATGATTTCAGATCCTAGATTTGATGTCGGCTTGTGTTATTTGAATTTTGAGAATTAAGAGTAAGATAAGTATAAATACAAGGTTATTTCACATAGTTTGATCTAAGCTTTCAAGTATTCAAGTCCTAGTAGAAAATTTATGAGATCAAGAGTTCACAAGAGCATTCAAGGGTAGATTTATTGAAATTTATTGTAGCAATCAAAGATCCATTTCATCTTGTTAAAGGCATAGTGCATCATGCATTTTTTGAGATAATGTGATGATGCAGCATTGGTGATCAAGTTCAAGTGTTCAAAGCCATTATATTATGTCAATTTCATGATCACGATATATACTCATTGAGGCCATTTCATGTTAAGTTTTAGATTTCCAATCCAAGGTTTCAACAAGGTTTGGTGAGTTGTTACATATCATTTTTCATTCATCACTCCATTCATGCATTGTTTCAATTCAAGGTTTAATTACCAAAATAGGGTTTGACCAAGGAAAACCCCTATTCTCTAACAAAACAACATTTTTCTTCTCCTTTGATGTGTGTTTGAAGGTTTTAGGTTGAAAATCAAGCGGGGAGCGAAATTGGAGAAAGTTGTAGACAACTTCTCTTTCTAGGATCTAGGAGTGCAAACATTGAAGAATAGAACCCAAAAATAGATTTTCTAGAACCCTAGCCAAGACCCATTTTCATAGGGAGAATGAGTCCTTGGTGAGGCCCAAAAAAGCACTTTTTGCAATAGGTACACAACATTCCACCCTCTTAAAACCTATATTTTGATTGCTATATTGGTTAGGTTTGAGTTATGGTATTCATTTATGCATTATAACCCTCACAATTGAGTGAAACAAGAAAGATAGGTTGCATCCATTTGGTTAATCCATCTTGGATCACACACACCATTTTTTTGTTTCAAATGCATGCATATGGTTCAATGTAGATCATTGCTTATATATTCTATTGGGGTATCTATCAAATATGACAATGATATTTAATTGAATTTCTTTCATAAAATAAACATATATAGTATGATACATGAAAAGTTGGAGGAGGTGGAGAGAAAGTAAAAAATAAAAGGCAAGGAAAACTTCAAGTAAATGAAAAGATACTTGATTGGAAAGAAATGGGAGAGGGCTGCTAACAATTATTGGACATTTTATATAGTTCTTTTGTTTGGATTAATTATGCTATATTTTTTCTATGTCAACTTAACCATTTAATTATAATGATACATTGGGCCTCTTCAAAAACCAATATGCATTTTCATTGATCCTTTTGAGTAATTGGAAATTTTCAACATGGTCCATGCAATAGCAGGATCCTACATTCTTTGTGAGGATTGAGCTAATTGATAGACAACCCCATTCTCCTAGTAGAACACAAAAGTTGATTAAGAATAAGAATTCCCCTCTTCCCAATGATGAACTTTCCTTTGAAGACCTCTTAAAATTCACCCTTAAAAAAAGGAAAATTTCCTCTCTTTTATCTAGTTCGGCTAAACAAAGGAAGGTGGACCCTAAGTTTGAGAAATAGAGAAACCTCACCATCACTATCTCTAATGATAAAGATGCTAATATACATAGTGGTTATACTCCTTTAGGTGGAAGAAGGTCGGTAAGACTCGCAAAAGCATCTTCCAAGGTGAACAATGAGGATAAAAAAGGAAATAGAGTTGTTGAGGTGGAGGACTTGGAAAATTTAGAGGAGTTTTTCCCTAATAGTTTGGGGGAGATAGAGGGTTCAAAGGATGAGGATGTTTCAAATTATGAAGAGGAGGAGTATCAAGAACAAGAAGAGGAGTACAATGATATGGAAGGAGGTAATAAGGACACAATCGAGAAAAAATTCCAAGAAGATGATGAGATTGAGGCAATTAATGAGATCCCTAAAGCTAAGGGAGAGTAGGTTACCAATATTTAGAACTCTCAAATGCAAGAAAATAACAAGAATGGGGATTACAAAAACCTTAGCTCCAAAATTTAACTTTTAAACACTCAAATGGTCCAAAATGAAAGTAAGCTTAAAGAGGTCACCAACTCTAAAAAGTACTAGGTTATGGAAGAGGCCATAAAAAATATTTGTAGCATGGTCGATGGTATCATGAATAGAGGTTATGGGAATTAGTTTTGGACAAGGGAACATTTTGAAGTAGTAGAAGAAAAAGGGCCACAAGATTTTTTTTTAAAATTCTAAGATTAGGGAGCTCAAGAAATGCTAGACAGATGATATCGAGGACCTCCAAGGGAATTGGGGTCTTATTAAACACTCCTAATCTATTTATTTTTCTATGTTTAGGCTTTGTTTATATTATGGTCGTTGGGCCTATTTTTGTATGGTATATATTTTAGTTGTTTTAGACATGGATTGGTTTAGTATTATCATTAATATTGGTTATAGTATGACTCTGCATAATACTTTTAAGACTCTTCTTATTTGTTGGTGGTTCTTGTATAGTTTGTTGTGTTTGGTTTTTGATATGGATAAGTGAATCATGAATCCTGTTGCATATATTGTTACTAGTCTATAGTCCTTTGTTGGGTTGCTATTGCTATTCTAGTTTTTTTCCATTTTCAACTGGTTGTTGTGTTTCTCTAGTCTATTTTGTTGGGATATAACTTTGTTTTAACTTTTTGTATAGGATTAGGACCCTTTCCATCCTTATAAAAAACAAGATCCTCTAGTCATGACATGACATTTTTAAGTGGGACCACTTTATATTTGGATGGATCATCAATGGAAAAAATCATGAGGAGGTGGTATTGTACTTAACACCTTATAATCCATTAAATCTAATATATCTAATAGCTTGTGATGGTTAATGCAATTCTTAAGAAGAAATGCTTGTGGATGCTTGTTGGTCATTCAATGTATATGATATATGGTTCTAATTATTTGATGAGCCAATATTACATGATGATAATTCTTAGGTTAGATACCCATGAGTTCCTCAACTTAAAAGTACTTCAAATCTGGACTTAAATACCCAAAATGAATTTAGTAAGCAAGGACTACACAAGTCTACATACTCTAAAGTATGTGTAGGCTCAATTAAACATTTTTTTATTATCAATGTAAGGTCAATATCTTGATAGGAAAATTTTAGGTAAATTTGAACACTTAGAGTTTAGTACCTAATGAGGTAGCGACAAGGATAATGTGAAATCTATCCTTAAGGATGCAATTGGTCATTCCACCATTAAGGATCTAGCCCTCCTGAATTGACAAAGGTAGGTTTTGTAGGTGATAGCCAATATAAGTAAAGGTGGAAATTACCATATCAAACTCAAATATGGTCTCCCCACACCAACCTAATAATAAAATATAGTAGCATGCACCAATTCCAAAAGAGAATCAAGTACCATGAGGAGTGACCAAGATTGTGATAGGTGGCATGTTGGTACAAAATTTTTTATCATTGGAATCAATGCTTGTTTGGTGCAAGCAATGATGTTTACCATGACATTATTTATTCCTTTTCTCTACACTTGTCTCTTATAATCTAGCTATAAATGCATTAAACTCATATGATTTGGTGTGAGAATATTTGTGTGAAACCCTGATATTTTAAAGTTTTGACCCTAAGGGATCATATATTTACTTGTGCCTATGATAATGATAAAATTTATAATTTGTGTTTTCCTTTCACATAATTATTTTGTTCTTTTTAGAAATCAAGATATTATTTTTATTTCTATTCCTTCTTTCATCTAGTTTTCTCCTCCCCTATTTTCTCCATTTTCTATGTTCATGATAGAGTGAATCCATGCAATGTAGGAAGGCATCCTCAAAAAGTGTTTTAAGAAGAGTGGATGGGATCACTATGATAGAAAGAAAACTAGAAGGTGGGATATTCTAGAGATTCAAGTGTCAATGGATAGATGCATTCTATTATAAGAGGAGGTCGAAAATCTCAACTCATGTGAGGATCATCTAGGGGAAAAATAGAGCTTGTGAGGAGATCAAGTTAGTAGGGGATAGTAATGGGATAAATGATTTAGATAAGATTAGGGTTTGTATTATGGTGGGAATAGTAAGTTCTCACTATAATGGGTGAAAATTTGTAGAAATATCAAGTGTAGGAAGAATGGTAGAAAAAAGGACCAGAAATGATAGGGGAAATGGTAGGGGAAGAAGTATGGTGAGAGAGTAGAGGGAGCTAGGATAATGGGATGATATTAGGATTAAAAGTTAGCAAAACCTTGGGATTTTGAAAAGCTAACAAAGTTTTGGATTTTTGAAAAAGTGTGAAAAGTAAGAATTTTCTTTAAAATGTTGATTCAATATATAAATTAGGGTTTTTGGATTCATTTGTCACTATCTTATATTCAAATTATAAAGTATTGTTTTTTTAATTAATTTTCATTATCTATTGCATTTGTAATCATATTTTCATTTTAGTACTAAGGGGTAAGTATGTGATTTTCTTCATTCTCAAGGATATAATAAGTGTCAAATTATAAGTTTTTGGAACTTATTACAAAAAAACAATATAGTTTTTAAAACTCCCTATTATTTTACTAGCCTCTCAATGAACTACAATTACCAATAATATTACCTAATCCTAAGCAACATTCTCCTTTGTTCTATGTATTGATCTTTTTTGGAAACCCTGGCACATTATCTCTAGTTAATTTTTAAACCTCCTAAAATGAAGTATAAATGGCAAGGATATGAGCATACTATTATCATTCATATTTTTCCTATTGAAGTGGGATATAGTCAGCTCAATAATAATGCTACATAATATTTCTAGAATTGGATACATGAGAAGCCTAGATCAATGTTTAACATAATTTTTACTAGTGGGTTAGCTCATTCTAGAGGATTCTCAACTGCAGTATGATGTGTATATTTGGTGCTTGCATGTGCAAAGAATTATAAGCTAGATCTAAGTTTTGTTCTCATATTTCCTCCCAAGGATTAATTTTATAAAGTGATGAAATGGGAATTCATTATTTCTAGGACAAAAGGATGCATGTTTTAACAATATTTCTAAACACTAGTCAAAGGTTCCCAAAAGGGGAAAGTCTTAAATTTCTAAAGGTCTAGAAAGAGCACTTTTCATGGAAGGGGTCTCTAATAAAATCAATTTGTTGAATATAATTTTAGGGAGTAAAGATACCAATATTTTTAGAACAAGATGTGTCAATTAATTTTAACAATTGATTATAATTCACAATAAATTAATTGACAAAAATAATAAGCAATCATTTTATGTGAATTTTTTTCTATTTTTTAAAAAATAGTATTTCTACATGTCCTCCTATTTATTTTATGATATTAAAATAGTGATGGTATGGCTTGGTTTTTGGAATCAAGGGGTATATGACAATACTATGTAGATATATGACTATTATGTAAAAATTTAGTAGGACATTGCCAATAAGAAATTCATAATAATCAATGGTGCCTTCAACATGTTGAATATGATAGGATTGGAGGGAGACATAGGAACAAAGTTCTCACCTATTGCATCACAGTTGACCATAAAAAATGGTAGTTGCTACATCCAATATTGTAAGTTTTTTATATTTGAGGATAAGTGGGTTTGAATATTCTACATACAAATTGCCTAAGTATGTTACTGATTAATTCATCATGATTGAATTATGTAGACAAATAGTAGTAGTGACTAAGAAGTGTAAACATAAAAAAAGGTAGGGTATCCCTCCCATGTAACTCCAAGTTACTCTACTTAAAACTCTTACTCTAATGCACAAAATATAGATAGGTTGGTGAAAAAAATAAGAATACATTTTTATGAAATTATAATATATTTTGATAGCAAAAACTATGCCATTGATAACTTATATCTTCCATATAATCATGTTCCCCATGTGGAAGATTTTTGGGAAGATTATGTTGATCAATTTGAAGTCAGATGAAGAGATTAGATGAGAATTACCATGGAGAAAGTTGAAAGTTATGATATGTAATGGAATATTGGGGTTGTAAAGGATGATGGTTTTGACCTTGCTAATTCAATTTTCACCTCTAACATTAAAATGAAGCCTTTTCCAACTATTAACTAGGCTAAAAGGGAGGTGGTTGAAATAAAAAAAAGAATGCAATATATGTCTCCACCTCATCTAAAGGACAATGTGCTAAGAAAATTAAAAAAAAAGCTTCTTCTTCATCTAGTCTAGTCATAATATGGTAAGTGCATAGAAATGGGGGACAAAAAGAGAATCAAAAGGGATCATTTTTTAAACTTAGCTAAACCTAAACTTGAATGAGAAATTTTAAATGCATGCACTAAAAAATTGAAGATATGGCAAGAGCAAGAATTGTACTACTCCAAATTTAGTTTCTAAAAAACTATTTTTTAAAATTGTTAAGATTAAAAGGGACAAATATTGAGTGCACACAAGTTTTACTATTTTTGTCGATAAAATATAACATAGTGTTCAGTGTGTGCTCTTGTATTTTTTTGTTGCATTTATTATTTTTAAAAATTGTTTAGTAGAAATATAGTTAAATTTGAGTACTAGAAATTATGTATTTTATATTTTATTTTTTGATTATTTTAAAAGTGGATGCATCTTGAAAATTAAATCATTGAGCATGCATGTCACATAACCTACACAAAAAAAACTATGTACATAATGAAGCATACAACAATCTCATATAATTTTTTCAACTTCAATAAGCATATCAAAAGGTATAGAGAAAATCAATGCATATGTATTTGATGAGTATAGAAACACGTAATATATATATGTTTGTGTGTGTGTGTGTATTCAAAATAGAAAAATATTATATGGTTAAAAATTTAAGAAGACCTGTGACACTATAATGGTAATTTTATCAAATATCATTACAAAATAAGTAAATTTGATGATGTTGATGATACATTAAACTATTAAAAGAAAAAATACATCAAATGAGGGAAAATTAGGATCCCAAACCTTAGCCTCATTATCCAAGCCTTCCCCAAATAAAAAAGGGTGAGAAAATAGCACAAGAATGTTATGTAACATGCTTGTGTTGCATAATGCAAGTGTGTCATGTAACATGATTGTGTTACATGGCACACTCACATTTGTTATAGCCCTTGAAGATGCTACATAGTGGGAAAAAATGCATGAAAACCATGATTTGGTCCCACTATGTTTGCATATACTTTTTGCACCCTTTTTTGTAACATTCCATGAGATCTTATCCACATAAGAAAATGGCAAGTGATGGGAATCAAAGTAGGGGTGTAGAGGCTGAGGGAGATGTTGATTCCAAAGATGAGGCTGATGATTTGTGTCTGGTGCTTTTTGACAACAAGCTTCCTAGTGTCAATAGGGAAGTGGACGACATCTCTTTGGGAGATGTTGTTGTTGGTTTGTCTGGGTTGTTGTCTGTAGATTTTTTGTTGTTGTCTGAGGTGAGCTTTAGTTCTCCTAAGTCAGGATTATGTTTGGAGCTTTTCCTTTCTCTTATTCTTGACTGTAATGTCAAGGAGGATGGGGTGCTTATTAGATTGGCTTGTTCCCTTTATTTTTCTTGTGAGGGTTTCCCTTATCTCCCTACTGGACTGTTGATGGTAGATGGGTTGCTAACAACAGTAGGGTTTCTTTTAGTGGATGTTACGGTGGGTTGCTTCTTGGAGCTCATGGTTGTTTCTTTTACTAGACTTGCTTTGTGGATGCTTTTGCTATTGGTGGAAGTGTTGTTGTCGTCAGTTGGGTTGGTGTTCATGGAAGTTGTTGTGGGTTGTTGTTGGGAGCTCATTTTTGTTGTTAGGTATATATCTGAAGTGGCTTTTGTTTTAGTTGTTGTCAGCCTTTCTTTGTGGAGGATTTATTTTTCCTATTGTGTGGTCCCTTTCTTGTTTGTGGCTCTTCTTGGGGTAAGGTATGGTTTTCCTTTTCCAAGAGTGTGTTTGGAGTTCTGGCTATCTCTTATTCTTGGATGGTATGTCAAGGTGGATGGGGTGCTTAATGGTTTGGTCAACTCCCTTCATTTTTCCGATGAGGGTTTCTTTTATCTTCCCATTGGGCTATTGATGGAGGAAGGGTTGATGTTGGTGAAAGTTGTTTTGGGTAGCTATGTGGAGCTTTCATTTGTTGGTGTTGGCTCCTTTTTGAAGGAGTTTTTTTGGTGGTGGTGTGTCAAATGGTGGGGTACTATTGTGCTTGTTGGGTGGGATTTGTTCCTATCTCACCTTTGGGTTTCTATTTTTTAGTTCTCCTAAAGCTTGTTTTTCCAAGGGATGTTAGGTTATCCCTTTCTACTAAAGCTACTAACCATCATAATCTTCAACTATTATTTCCTATAGAGGGGGAGATTTCTCCTTTTGAGGTGGAGCTTGTATGGCTTGGAGAAATAGGGTTTTAGTGGTAATGGTTTTTTTATCATCCTCACGTATAGAGGGGTTCCCTCTCTTTTAGAGGTGGAGGTGAGGTTGGAATTTCAGGTGGAATGGAGTTGCAAGAAGGATGATGCATTGATGTGTTCTATTGTGCTTCCCAATACCCCTATTGAGGTGGGGTGTTTTATTTTTTTGGTTCTTTTGATAATTAGGGTTTGGTGGGTGTTTTGCATCCAATTGTTTTCTAGATTCTCGGGCCCTAATTTTTCTATTCTGAGTGGTTGGTTTACTATTTCCTAGCTCATTCAAGTTGTGATCAAGAGTCATAAGGGTTCAAGGTCCCTGATAAAACCTAGATGTAAAAGGTGGAGAGTCTTATTTTCTAATGGGGAGTCTTGGCCCTTATTTTCTTTATTGTCTGTCTATTTCAGGCAGTTGTTCATTAGTCTCTTAAGGTTTTAGGTCCTTGTCAAAACTTGGTTGTTAAGGGTTTAAGATCCCTTCAAAAACTATTTTTTTTAGCATGGTTTGATTTGAAAATCTGTGTTTGGTTGCTGCTTTTGGGCTACGGTTTAGTATGTAGATTATTTTTCTAGCAACATCTTTGCATTGTAAATGGTTTTAGGTCCCTTCAAAACCTTCTTGTAATGTGTTTTGGGTCCCATCAAAACCCACTTTTCCTCATCAAAAACATTCCATGAGATCTTTTCATTTTATAAGAGTGCAAATGATTGAATTTATTTGAAGATAATTTTTTTTGGATTATTACATAATTTTTATTTATTTCAAGGCTTTCAATTGTCAATTTTGGTTTTTTTTGACATAATTTTGATAATGCTTTAATTGGTATAAGAAATAATCATTTACTTGTATTTTAAGAGTCTATTTGTGAACTTGATATGTTTTTTATCAATCTAATATTTTTAGTGTGATTAAATTTTTAATTAATATAATATTTTAACAATGTTATGTATTGAGAAAAAAATGATAATTACCAATGGAAGGAACTATAAGATCTATGAATAACATGAGACGTAGGATCAAACAATGAACATAACACCTTCCATGCAAGAGCTCTGCAAAATAAAGATTTGTTATTCCTCAACAAGAAAATACTTACAGAATGAATGATACAAAGACTTATCAATTGCTATGAAAAGAGAGATGGAAACCCTAGGAGAGGATTAAATTAGCCTATGAAAAGTGTCACCATCCTATTTAATGAGACAACATGTACTTTAATTAGTCAATATAATAAGGAAAAAGTAAATTCCTAAGTTTAGCTTAAGTACATGGGAATAAATAAATTGGACTATAATAATTAATTAATTATTATCTAATGCATGATTACTCTAACACTGCCCTTAAGTGGAGAATAGGGAGTAGCTAAAAAATAATGCATAAAAAGAAAATAAATTAAAATGGGTCCTAGAAATAAGGCATGATGAGGTACCTATGGACAGTCAAATATATCTATCATAATAGGAGAATAGGAGAAAGCCTCTTGGGAAAAATTCCCCTCCTAAAGAGAGATAAAATAATGTATTTAAAAAAACATGAAGTTCTTGTGAAGACTCTCAAGGACAACTTCCTTCACTACAAGCATCAATCGCAACTAGAGGTAACGAGGTGATGCCAAAGGCTTTGTGAATATTTCCGCAACCCGATCCTTTGTAGGCATGTACTCTAAGGTGAGAGAACCATCTTGTATCAACTGATGTATGAAGTACATGTGGATATCTATGTGCTTAATACGCTGATGGCATAAAGAGGTGAATCTAAATTCAACTCTTTGCTGAAATTTTTTGGGAAAAAAAAGGAAAAACTACTTGCACTACTAGATCAGGCTTAGAACTAGCATTTTGACAATATTTTCTTTTCAAAAAATGAACTAGTGAGACAAAATTTATGCCCGCTTTCGTAGAAGGTGCTTAATCTACCTTGCAAATTGAATTAAGGGGCTTAAAATTTTGTCCCTTGGTCACATGGGTGACCTCTTGCTAGGAGCCTAGGGCTTAGGTGTTGGCCCCTAGTCACTCACATGGCCACGAGGGAGTTGGAACTCATGTAAGGGGCTTGAAATTGAGCACTTGGTCCCATAGGTGACCTAGGCAAGGGCTAAGGTTAGCCCACGAGGCTGAAGGGCTAGCACTTAGTCACAAATGTGACTTGGGGTGGAGGAAAAGAAGCCCACAAGGGTTGGATCCTCTACCAACCACTTATGGTAAGTGTTAGAGGTGCAGTCACTTGGGAATTTCTCTATGGTAAATGGCCTTAAATAAAGCGATGTGCACTTTTAATAAAAATGATTTTATTTTTTTAATTTTTTTTAATTTTGTCCATACAAAATCATAAATGGCCATATAGAGGCCCCTAGTAATTTTTTTTCCTCTTGAATCCCTATCCAAAAATAGGAAAATTTTATGTCAAAATTTATTGAACTAGCCTCCTGATAGTAATGGTGAGGCCCTTTTCATGCCCAAATGCATCTAAATTTTTCCCACCTCCAAAAATTTCAAAAAATGCACTAAATATTTCATAATTGATCATGTAACCCTAGTTGAGAAAAATTCTCCAAAATGGATATGGGGTTCACTGAATCCACACTTTGATACCAAGTTAGATTTATGAATAACACAAGACATAGGATCAAACAATAAACAAAACACCTTCCACACAAGAGATCTATAAAAGGGTGCTGCCATAATAATGGGTTACACTTTTTGGGACATCCTGATTTTTGCCTGAAATCACATATTTTTAGAAAATACAATGATTTATGACTTTAAAGGTTCCGTTTAAATTATTTTAATTAAAGAGGGATTGATCAAACCCCCTTAGATCAAACCCCCTTGGATAGAACCTTGTTAGATTTAAACCATACCTATAATCGAGTCTCCTCTACACCTATCAAAATGATGATAAAAAACCACTTTTGATTTACCTTTTGAGTGATCAAATGAATTCATTTAAAATTTATGCTTTGTAAGTCTATAGCCCTTATTATAAGCTTCCTAAAAAGTATAATTTTAAATATGTTTAATTTGATTATTATATTTATTTCTTATTTCTTGTGAATATAGGATTTTCAATGAACATCAAGTTCTTTATTTCACACATACGAAAAAATAGAAAAATCGAGAAAAAAAATTCTAAAAAATACATGTGCCCTAAAATTCATGCGTGTCGAAGTACACTTCTGTCCAAATTATAATTACCCTGACTTGGAAAATTAATTAAACAAAAAAATGTAACAAAAAATTATGAAAAAATATCCATCCCCTAGATATTGGTGTGGGAAAATTACATTTTAAAAATAAAAATTGTATCCTATCTATAAAAAAAGTTATGTGCGCCGAAGTGAACATCACTTTTTAAAAATGCTGATTAGTAGAAAAAATAAGTTATTAAAAATTACATAAAATGATTCACAGTTTATTTTTTAATTTTTTTTAAAAAATATAATTAGAATCTACACAAAATATCTAACAAATAACTATTTTGATTCATCTTCAAAACCTTAATGGTTTAGCTGCCATAGGTGTAAGAAAGTGAATGTCTAGTGAAAAATCCTGATTTTAATGTCAAGTTTGGCCAAAAATTGTAACCCATTATTGTGGGATCACCCAAAACAAAGATTCTCTATTCCTCAATAATAAAATACTTACAAAATGAATGATACAAAGAATAATCAATCCTTATGAAAAAGGAGATAAGAACCCTAGATCTAAAATCTTAGGAGAGGATTAAATTAGCTTGTGACAAGTGTCAAAATCTTGTGTAATAAGACAACATGTGATTTAATTAGCCAATCTAATAATGAAAAAATCAATTCATAAGTTTAGCTTAAGTACATGGGAATAAATAAATTAGAATAATATTAATTAATTATTGTCTAATGCATGATTAGCCTAATAAGAACAAGCAAGGAACACTCGAGAACATTGAAGTGAAGAAATAAAAATAAAAGGATTGAATGAAAAGTCTTCATGAAATGAGAAAATTTGGAGAAGGTATGTCATTAATAAAAATTAATATGAATGTAGAAAAAAGTCCCAAAAGATCTATTGAAATTTAAGAAATAAGCCAAATTCACCTAATGTAATCCAAGATCACATGCCAATAAAATCACCTCCTAAAATTATTCATAAAAAGTAAAGTATCTAATTAAAATTGATGAAAATATTTTAAAACCAATGCTTAATTAATTTTTCAATGCACTTATAGAATAATTACCAATAGAATATGGAAAATATTCTTTGAAAATTTAAATGAAATGGAAAGCTATCAATTATTTATTAAAATGATAAAGAAAAATTAGAGATACTGTGAAGATCCTCAATCTAAGACCATCTAATATCGATGGTAAAATAACTAGTGTACGAAATCTAAAATTTAGTGTATATCAACATATAGGTTCAACATCATGCACTAAAGATAGTCATGTGTTTTTACATTGTTAGTGTAGGTTTTTTATATTTCTTACATTAGGGGATTTTATTTCCTACACATATTATTAAGCTTTATTAGGTTAATTAGACTTGGTTAATATGAGACCAAGTGGTAGAATCCATCACCTACATGTGTCACTCTCTCCCACACATGAGTAGTTAAGTCTCACACCCTCTTTGGAATTATATGATACCTCCCATTACCATTAGCTTGTCTCTATCTGAGTAGGTTATGATACATGTTTTGACATTTACCAAATAGGTGAAGCCTCCCACCTCTTATTAGTAGTTGGATTTAATGCACCTCTCAGATTTATTTGCCCCTTTTTGTTATGTATACAACACTCTCCTCTCACCTCAGCTAGTTCAATGAGAGCAAAGTGAATATTCTCAAAATTTTCTTGTAGTTGTCTCTCATTTTCTCTCTTTTGGGACCCTTCTTCCATTTTGCTATTTTGATCTCCGATCATTTGTCCACTAGAGTGTATGTGATGTACAATTGAAATTTGATATTGTCTCAATTCTCACTTCTTGCATAATCAAACATGGTACTAGAGCCTATTTTTTTGGTATAGTTCATTTGATAGTCATATTTTTTAAGAGATTTGAGACTAATCTAGTGCTAGTATTTTTTTTAAAAACCTAGTATTCTCTTTTCTTGCATCCTTAGATGGTTAGGAGAATCAAAACAATTTGAAAGAAAATAAGCAACCACATTCTCTATTTTGTATATTTGTTTTCTTGTGATATTTAGGTGATTGTAGTGTTTCGGTAATCTTGGAAGTACTTTTTTCCATTCCATAGAGTCCAAAAGGCTTGAGAAAGTTAATATTGTCTTTCATTTCACCAAAATTAGATATTAGGGGATCCTAGTTGCCAAATAGGGTTTTTGGAATGGTTCTAGAAGGTAGCTAATAGTTTGGAGCACTTTTAGCCCAAATGGACCTCACCATCACCCTTGAAAGGCTCGAAAGCATAAAGATCATTTATCAAATCATCAAAATTTGAGAAGTTGACCTCTGAGGAAACAAAAATTGCCTCTTGAGTCACATGATTCACTATACCATATGGATTGCAAAAAAATAATTAAAATAGTTTTCTATGTAGTACTATGTAGGTGTGCCATTGTAGTGGCATAACTGTGCAATAGTGTTACTAGCAATGTACACACAATTGGCAGTGCTTCTACCCATCATTCATCTAAGAATATTCTAGTATATTCCCTCTGAATATTCATAGAGTATATTCCTCCAAATATTTTGTGAATATTCCTTCACAAAACAATGATTTCAAGGACAACAACTTTGCATCATACAACAAATGTTTGATGCATGAGGGTTGTTTCGTAGTACAAAAATAGTTTTGTTGTTGATTGACGATGGTTTTGGAATATTTTGGTCGAAGAGAATATTTTGGTAGAATATCAAAATATTCATGTGTTTATGTCATCATGATTTCTTGTTGACATTAATAAGGAATTTGAATTTTCTCCCCCGCTCTACATTGCACTTTCTAATTTTATAGTTGAAAACTTTGAATGCATGTAACTTGAGCATATGACTTCTTTTTGTTGCACACATGGTTGTTGTTGCACCAAAATATTGAATTATTAATCACTGATACAACTGGCAGATTTAATGAATCCACTATAGGAAGTTAATCCATGTCACGAACTTGAGCATTGTGATGCACAACACAAGGAGACCAAGGGAACACACATTGCAACAACCCCTACTAATTGCAAGCGAGGGGTTTGAACCTGTGACCCAAGCTTTGATAGCAATTGTTGCATAGACGGTTGTCGTTGCACCAAAAGATCAACATGTTAATTCCCAATACAACTATCAAAGTTAATAAATCCACAGGAGGTGGTTAAGCCATGTCATGAACTCGAGCACTACGCTACACAACACAAGGAGACCAAGGGTGCATACCTTGCAACACTTTTTCAATGCCACTTTTTTATTTGGGGTAGAAATTTGTGCTCTACACAATGGTGAGGTTATTTTTTATTTAATGCTCCATTTTTTTATAAATTAAGGATTTGTTCATAATTTTCTACAAAATTATCATTTTGAGAACTTCTGGGAGCCAATCTTGTAGGAGAGATGTATGCACCAATCAGTTTGGGCAATCTCATAGGCGAGATGTATGCCACAACTTGACAAACTCATCCAAAGAGGTGCATGCTTACCACTCTATTTATTAGCTTTGAATTGAGCCTATTTACATATTTTTCATAGAAGCTAAAAAGTCATTATGCATTTCCTTATTAGTAGTTGATTGGACAACTTGCAACTAAAAGGTTAAATTACACTTAAATGAAGACATTTGATTATAAAATTCAAATATATTATTTAATTGAATACTCCAACTTGTTTCTTATCAAGGGCTCTAAAAACAATTTTTATAGTCCTTTGATGTCAAATCTAAGCTTCTAATTTCTCCAGGTTTGATTATCGAAAAGTAGGAAATAAAATCTATAAGTGAGTTTCTATAGCTTGACAACAATGATGACAACTTATGCGACTTTGAAAAAATTGATCCTTTGATCAATTGTCAATCCTTCTTCACCTATAAATATGCACAAACAAAGAGAGAAGAAAAAAAGTTTGTTTTCGGTGAATGAGGTTTTACCTTGGTCAATGATGAGCCCAAAATATGCTCATGATTTGGATATCATAGTGTAATTTTAATACCTTTACTTTTGTTGTTCATGGTTGTTTAACTCTTTTGAAACCTTTTATTGGGGGATATCCTGTAGCAATACATTTTCATGTTCCTACAGCCTATCATGTTGACATGTCTATATTTATTACCCTATTTGACTCCCTAAATGACTAGTATAACACATGTAGTTTTTGAATGATGAAATAGATTTAAATATGTGGTTAATGAATGGATATTGTGTATGTGCCATGCGTCTTTTCTTTTGCATCTGTTACCTTGTGTTTTCACAGGTTGTTGAAGAAAGTATGATTGATTCAAGTGCAGCCAATCTCCGCCTTGTAGTAAAGTCCATTTCCTGCACGACTTCGAGGAAGCTCTGGCAAAGACTCTTTGACCGAAACTGTTGGGAAGGATTTTAAATGTCAGTTAATCTAGAAAGAGTGGAGTGCTAGATTCTCTCTGGATCGAGCTGAATGGATAAACTCATTTATGAAGTCTGTTCCTTGATTTTAGGATACATTTTACATCCACGTCTTTCTCTATTAGGGTTAGTTAGTTAGTTGTTTTCCTTATTTAAATAAGTGTTCCTCCTACGCGAGTGAACACAAAGAAGAGAGAGAGAGAAGAGAATAGAGAAAAAGGAAATAGATAGAAAAGCAAATCATGTAAGAGTTAGAGTTATAATATGAATCAGAGTTTTTGTTAGTTTTCTGAAGCAGAACAATCAATGTAAATGATTTCACATTATGAATAAAAGTTGATGGAGTTCTTAGTATAATCTTCTATGTAAATTAGTTGATGCTTGCTAAGGGGGAACAATTAGTAAGTATTTGTAGGAGAGTAGTTGTTTATCCTTTGTTAATTCAAGTTAGATTTCATTTTAGAAGTTTCAGCACAAGCTCAGTCTTATACTATTCCTGCAGCATCGGGAATCCATCCCTGTGTTTGTTCCTGTAGCATAAGGCTAGTTTATAGTTTGTCTCTCAATTGTAGCTATTATGATTTTTGCTTTGGTTAGATTATGGTTGAGTTAAGAGAAATTTGCATTACCTTCCTATAACATAGGTAGAATTTATTTCCAAGTATTTATTTTTAATAGGTTGTGACTAAAACTAGTTCTTAGTGCACATATAGTGTTGCTCCATTTAAAGTATACATTCCCTGGTTTGACAAGTAAATGAACGACCACAAGGAGGTATTAGTCGCCTGCTAGAATGTCCAATTCCTAGGATAGGTTTTGTCATGATTTTCATATCCTTTTGTGGGCACGACCATTTTTGGCGCCATTGTCGGGGATGGTGTCAATCTAAGAACCTACTATAGTCATTGTTAGTAGTAGTTTAGTCAGTTGTTCATGTATTTTCAAAATCTTTTAAAATACCATCAATTTTCATTACATGCATAGAAGAAGAGATGCTCAGGGAAGATTTCTCCCTAACCTGCCATCCATTGCTAAGAAAACTGAACCATATTATAGCCTATTTGAGGATGAAGGAGACTTAGATATTGACCCATTTGCTGAAGATTTGTGTGCTGACTTGCTATTCGGCCCAGTTGACGAAAAACTTGAAGAAAATCCATTTGCTTTATACTTGATCAAGTGAACATGGCACGTAATCCACCTAATTGACCTCTTGCTTTTGAATTCCCCATTATTGCTCAACAAAGCAATGACAACCTTAAGAATATTCCTTCTTCATTACTTCCCAAGTTCTATGGCTTAGTTATAGAAGACCCAGAGACCTTGTTCAAGTTTGATATCCTCTGTCACAGTTATGACTATACTTCAGATGCTCACAAATTGAAATTGTTTCTTGCTACCTTGAAGGAGGGAGCTCTCAGATGGTTCATGAGTTTGGGAAGGGGTGTTGTTGATAGTTAGACAGCCATGCAAACAAAATTTCTTGAGAAATACAAGGAATATTGTAAGAGTGGTAGTAAAGGTGATGATATATTCAGAATTCAATAGAAGGAAGATGAAAGTCTAGAGGATTATATATCAAGATTCCTGTTTTCTCTGAAAAAGAATTTTGACCAAACCCTTAATGAAGAATCTCATAAATTACTTTTCCTAAGGGGAATCAATGATACCTTTATAGATTCCTTGGACCTGATGGGAGGTGGAGATATCACTCAAGCATCTTGGGATGATCTCATGAAGATATGTCTCAATTACTCCCGAACAAATGTGAAGAAGGGTAGAGGTTATCAAGCTACAGTGGGAAAGTCTTCTTCTAGTGGAGTTTCCTGGATGGAGATCACAAATTTGTTGTTTGATTTCAATCAAGAAATCATAAACAACATGGTTACATAGTTGGATACCATGCAAGCTTGCAAGAAACATGTGGAGGCTGAGGCAATCCTGGCTAAGTTTTGTCTACATTATAGATAGAAGAAATGTGACTGCAGATGCAAGATGGTGGCCAACATGGAGGCTAAATAGTTATCTACTAATTTTAAGATGATAGAAGGTGATGATGACCAAGTCTTTTTTGTTGCACAAAGGAGACCATGGGCTCCAAGACAAGGTATGCCTCAAGATCCTTTGACTTTTGGTAATCCATACTCTAATTATAATAACCAATGAGAACCTACATATGGCCCATCTCCACCTTGGAATGCTCCTCAACCATACTGGCCTAACTATCAGAGCCCTCAATGGCAACCCCCTCAAGGAGGTTGGCAACAGCCACAAGGACAATGGATTCCACCTCCAGGTAACTAGCAACAGAACCCTCAATGGAGAGGTTATCAGCCACAACCTCCGACCCTTATGCCTCCTCCTACAACACCTACAGCAAATACTGGCCCTCCAAAACAAATGCCTATGCCTGCTCAACCATTGTCAAATCCTAATAATAAGTAGCAGCAACAACAACCTATGTATTCTGCAGAAGCCGACCAGTATCCAGCTTATGCCCTAAATATCAATGACATCTATCTCAAGTCTAGAACCACTCTCCCTATTCCACAACCACCTGTAATTATAGAGATTCCAGACTCTGCTGCTGAACAACCGACTGATCATGTAGAAGATACACCTGTATCAGCTACTGCTTCTAAGGAACTTATCCTGCAGCCTCAACCTACACCACCTTTTCCTCAAAGATTGTAAATTACTACACCCAAGACCATTGAAGAGCCTACCTTTGATATTTTGGAGCAGTTAAAGAATGTACAAGTTCAAATTCCTCTTTTTCAAGCTATTAAAGATATTCCAATCTATGGAAAAGCCATTAAAGAGGCTTGTTTAAAGAAATAAGGAAGAAAGAAAAAGAATCACCAAACTATCCATGTTCTAGGACAGTTAGCTGATATTATGTTGGGGAAGGTTGTCATTCCAAAATATACTAATCCTGGAAGTCCTGTAGTAAAAATAAATATCAATGGTCAAGTAGTAAGAAATGTTTTGGTTGACCTTGGTGCAACCATTAATGTGATGACCAAGCACACTATGGAGTGTTTGAATATCCCAAACATTCAGTCTACACTGACTATCTTGCAGCTTGCTGATAGTTCCACGATTACACCTAATGGAGTGATAAAATATGTCATTGTCACTCTTGAATCTTGGGAATACCCTACTGATTTCACCATATTGTCCACTAAGGCAACCTTAGGAGGATATCCTATTATCCTAGGCAGACCCTGGTTAGCTACAACTGATGCCCTTATAAGATGTCATTCAGGAGACATGACAGTTTCTGATGGTTAGTCAAGGAAGAAATTGGCTTTATACCCACCTACACAACCTCTGTCAAATTTGTCTCAACCAATTTGGCTAGATCTAGGAGAAGAATCTGAAGAAGTCAATTCATTAGCTCAGTTAATGATGCTACAAACTGGTCCATTTTCCCAGCTTCAGAGTGAAGATAACCTGCTTCTACACATTCTGTAGTTTAGTTCTAGTTTGAATAGCCCATCTGTTTTGGACAGCCATTCTCAGCAATGTTTCCTGCAACAACTGGATCCTAAGAGCCATCATGATTTTCTATTATGTGATATACAGGCACCACCTTTATTAGAAACCTCAATAAATGATCTCACCAAATAGATAGAAGTATCTCCAGGCCGTTGTTTGCATATTAATAATAAGTTGCCTTCATCTCAACAAACTGCCCTAGCCACAATGTTGCAAGCCCACCACAGAACTTTTGCATGGGACTATGGGGATATGAAGGGTTTAGACCCAAAACTCTATACACATCGCATATATATTAACAATGACTTTAGACCTATTGGGCAGCCTCAAAGAAGAATTAATCCAGTTTTGAGAGAAATTGTTAAAGAAGAATTACAGAAAATGTTAACAGCTGGCTTTATCTACCCAATCTCCGATAGTCAGTGGGTTTCCCCATTGGTCATTATTCCTAAGAAAGGAGGAAAATGGAGGGTATGTGTAGATTACAGAGAGCTCAACTTGGCAACAAAGAAAGATTACTTTCCTCTTCCATTCATTGATCAAGTTCTAGATAATTTAGCTGGGAAAAAGTACTTCTCATTCTTAGATGGCTTCAGTGGGTACAATCAAATCAAGATTGCTCCTGGGGATCAAGAAAAGACTAATTTTGCATACCCTTGGGGAACATTTTCCTATTCAATTTTTCCTTTTGGTCTCTGCAATGCTCCTGCAACTTTCCAGAGGGCAGTCATAAGTATCTTCTTAGACATCTCATATGATTGCATGGAAATATACATGGATGACTTTACTGTTTATGGTATAACATTTGAGGAAGCTCAAGCCAACTTGAAGAAAGTACTATAGAGATGTGAAGATCACAACCTATCGCTGAATAGTCAAAAGTACTTCATGATGATGCAGGAGGGAATAGTGCTTGGTCACTATATTTCTGCTACAGGAATTTAGGTTGATCTTGCTAAGATTCAGGTCATCTCTAAGCTACCCTCTCTTGCTAAGCAAAAAGAGGTACAAAGCTTTCTAGGCTATGCTGGATACTACAGAAGATTCGTCAAGGACTTCAGCCAAATAGCAGGCCCCTTATATGGTCTGCTGAAGAAATATGCAAATTTTTCTTGGACAGAGGAATGTGAAAAAGCATTCCTTGACTTAAAAGTTTCCCTTACACAGGAACTTGTTCTAAAAGGACCTGATTGGTCACTTCCATTTCATATTCATACTGATGCATCAGATTATGCCATTGGTGTAGTGTTAAAGCAGAAGGATGGTTCAACTGAACATGCACTCTACTACATAAGCAAAAATTTGCAAGGGAGTGAATTAAACTACACTGTTACAGAAAAAAAATGTTGGCAATCATCTACGCCCTCAATAAAATCAGGCATTATATCACTGATTATTAGATATTTTTCCAACTGATCATGCCGCAATTTGGTATCTCATAAACAAAGCCTCAATATCTGGGAGACTGGCAAGATGGTTATTGCTGATGTAGGAATTTGATATTATAATTGTGGACAAGCAAGGTAAAGCCAACGTGGTTGCTGATTTTCTTTCTAGAATTCAAAGGCAAGATGACTTTGCACTTATTGAAGACTCATTTCCTAATGAGCACCTATTTGCAATCAAGGTTATTCACCCATGGTAAGCTAATATAGCAAATTATCTGGCCACAGGAAGAACTCCTCCTCAAGTCTCCCCTAAGGAAAATAGATTATTAGTAGAGAAAAGCTTTAACTTTTCTTGGATTGCAGATTGCATGTTTTATACAGGGCCAGATCAAGTTATGAGGATATGTGTACAAGAGGACACTCATGATATACTGCATGCAAGCCATGATGAGCTGTGTGGTGGACATTTTGCTGCCAAAAGGACAGTGATGAAAACTTTAAATACTAGTTACTATTGGCCAACTTTGCATAGAGATGCAGGCAAATATACCAAGCGATGTGACAGATGTCAAAGGATGGGAATACCAACTCGATCTGAAGAAATGTCTCGATTTCCACAAGTTGTAGTTGCACCCTTCGACAAATGGGGACTAGATTTGTAGGACCAATTGATCCACCTTCCAATGGTAAGTCCTACATCCTTGTATGCAAAAATTATGTCACAAAATGGGTAGAAGCTAAGCCTATGAAACATACTAGGGATAATAAAGTGGCTGAATTCTTCTATGAGGAAATATTTACTAGGTTTGGTGTCCCTAGGGAAATAGTGACAAATCAAGGAGCACAATTTACTTCTACATTTATCACAACTTTAGTCAATGAATACAATATATGGCATAGGAAATCAACTCCTTGTCACCCCCAAGCCAACGGCTAGGTTGAAGTCACCAATAGGGACATAGAGGCCATTTTGACTAAAACTATAGATTTGCATAGGAAGGACTGGGGCACAAGGTTACCAGAAGCTATTTGGGCCTACCATACTACCTGGAAGACTGCTACATGATATACACCTTTTAAAATGGTGTATGGTAAAACAGTTGTGATTCCAATAGAATTTGAACATAAAACTCTAAGAATAGCATTAGAAATGGGCATGGATTTAACAAATGCACAAAAGGACAGAATCATACTTCTCAATGCTCTGGATGAGCTTCGAAAGAATGCCCTACAACACACTAAGATAATACAAAATTAGAGAATAAGGCGGCATGATAAATACATTAAGGAAAAGAAATTCAAAGTAGGAGATTGGGCTCTGCTTTATGACTCATGATATAAGGATAGTCCAGGAAAATTACAAACCAGATGGTTGGGCCTGTATGAAATTGAGAATGTATTTGCTAATAGTTCAATTCAACTTGTTACAATTGATCCTGTTAGATTCAAGTTGTTAGTTAATGGACACCGCCTCCGGTTGTACCATAAACTAGTCTCAAAAGAAGAATTCATGCAACAATTCATTCAGGATCTTGCCACTAATCCTCCTGCAGCCAAAGGCTTTAGCCTTTCTCCTGCAGCTTCACCATAATTTTGTAATGCATGCTCATAATAAAGGTTTCCTTTTTAAGGAAACCCTTTTTCTTCACTTTCACTTGTCACCACATTTCACTTCTTTATCTTCTGTCCCATCCATCCATTCCATTCATTCATCTTGTCTGCCCACATCACCCATCCACCTCATTCATCCCCACCACCCTTAATTATGATATCATTCCCAACTATCATCTCATGCCGAGGTCGTCATCTTTCTTAGCACGTATAAGCATTTAATGAAAGGTATGTAATATATTTTGTTATTGCATCTTTGATTTATTTCATTTTATTCATTTACTACTATGTCAGTATCAGTCATTATTACCTGATCTCCGCCTATTGTTTAGTACATGTGTGGACACATGTCATACTTTAAGTAGGGGGCGGGATAATCCACTTTTCAAACCTATCCTTTTGCCACTGTCACAACTGCTCAGATAATCTTTATTATTTTCTGGTACTTTCCAAATATGATCGCATGTCTTTTTCATTGCATGTTTTTCATTGTAAATCACAATTAAAACTGCTTGTTCAAGAAGTTTATTTTTGGAAAAGAAGAAAAAGTGACGGCGAGACAAAAAAGAACCAGAACAAAAAGGGAAAAATTTTGGATTTTCAGAAAAGAGTTGAGTTCAGCTAAGGAAAAACTGTGAACATGGGTGGTCTGCTAGTAAGACATGAGCCTGTAGCTCATGAGTTATTAATGCAAAATCCTCAAATAGTCCAAGCATTCAGCCTTTGTGGATGGTTGAATTATTTTTTGAGTTTAGATGCTTTCAATGAGGAGGCTGTAGGCAAATTTTTAAGAACCCTTTCTGAAGGGGAAGCTACAGTATGGGGTTTAACAGTTGTTGTAACTGAAGAAAGAATTATAGAGGTAACCGGGCTTCCAGTTGTTGGAGAAAATTTTTCTTTGGACGCTGTCTCTGCAAGGGCAGAATTTACAATACCCACTGATGGACCTTTGGAAGTTTCTAAGCAGGGATGCAAGCGAGTGTCCTTGCCTCCTCCATATCTAGAATACGTTGCTTTCATAATCAGGTATTTAACATGTGAAGGCCATTTTTCTTACCTACATTCTTACCACTTCAAATTGTTGAGTCATATGAGGCATGGATTAGTTGTTAATGTTCTGAACTTTTTGTTAAAATTTCTAGAACAATGTGCCCACGAAACCCAATAGGGGAAGGATATTTCTATTGCTCACCATGGCCTTATAAATTTTTTGATTGAACACTCTTTGAGAGATGTATCACCTCTTTCCTGGCAAGAATTTGTTGCCCAAAAGAGCTTGCAACGTCTAGAACCCTCTAGAGCACTTACCCCATGGCCTCAAAAAAAGAAAGAGGAAATGGCATCTACTAGTAGGAGAATAGGGCAAGGGTCATCTGCTCCTGTAGCACATGGTCCTGTAGCTCTCACACCAGAGTCCTCTGCCCGGGTGCAAACTAGGTCTACTAGTAGGAGAGAAAAAAGAAAAACAAAGGTAGGAGAGTCATCTGGGGTAGAACAAACCCCAAAATTTGACCCTCGTTCTCAGAAAAGGAAACACTCTTCTCCTTCAACATCTTCCCCTACAACACTTTCTCCTACAGCAACACCTGTTGTCATCACCAGTTCACCATCATCCTCTGACAAGGCAGAACCTTCTAGGCAATTCAGAAAGAGGAAGGCTATGAGAGCACCTTCGGTAGCCGCAACATTGCCAAGAAGAGTTTCCACAAGAAAATAATGTAAAGTATCCCCTACTTCACCTCAACCTGAGGTTATTATAATTTTAGAAGAATCTGTAGAGTCTAAATATGATGTCTCTTAGAATGTGTCTAAGAGTGCTGCACAGAGTTCATTTGTTATTCCTG
Organism: Sequoia sempervirens; assembly: GCA_007258455.2. NCBI lineage: Eukaryota > Viridiplantae > Streptophyta > Pinopsida > Cupressales > Cupressaceae > Sequoia > Sequoia sempervirens. The sequence continues at coordinate 62,481 of VDFB02320739.1, read as the reverse complement.
AAGAAGAACAATTGAGACAAGGGAACTTGAGCATAATGAAAGGGGGGCACCAATTCTTGATGACTTGGATGCCATGACTGTGTAGATTTCATAGTCTTCTCCACTGCAACAACAAGAATTCATCCTGTAGCAAGAGGAGAAACAAACTAAACAATTGGAAGTGGCCAATGAAGCTTCATTTTCCCCTAAAATTTGTCAAGCCATTGTTGTCTACAAAAAGACATTTTTGATTGAATTTTTGGAATATTTCAAAGCTACATGGAGATCAGTTACATTGCAAACCCTAAGTTTCCACCACCTAGCCAAGACTGAAATGCAACAAAGTCTTTGGGAGGAAGAAAAGAAGAAATTGAAAAAGGAAATTGAAGGGCAGAAACAGGAAATTCAGGAGTTAATGGAGAAAATGGATGAAATATTGAAGGTAACTGGTCAGATTATGGAATGCAGACCACCACCCAGAGTTTATGCTCTGTTCCTCAAGGAACAATTTTTGTGGTTCCAGCTAATGAGAATTTCTAGAAATCTAGATCCTATTATTCACACTGCTAAAGAATTCTATGATGCATACCAGGTAGCTCCTAATTGGCTAAGGAATTCTTTGTGCAAATTTTATTTACATGGCTTTATAATTCTATTTGAAACAGATTGGAATCTCCTTCTATATATTGGTGACATCCATTTGAGATCACTCACGTCTTGGGCAGCAAATGAAGCAAATTATGGTAGGCAATGGGAAGCATATGAAGAAGCCGAAAGAAATGAGCCTGTTCCATTGCACCCTGAGAGTTCAGACCCCCATACAATGTTGAAAACCTGGCTTACTGTGGCATATGGTTTTAATAATGATACAGCCAGGATGAAAATTATATTTGATCTCATAAAATAGGTATATGATGAGTTTCAAGAACAGACATACTCGTTTTGGAAGTTGTCATACTCCAGAATTGAGAAGAGGTGGGAGAGATTAATTGTTGGGTTAAGAAGGTCTGAGCCTCACAGTCCCCTGAATTTTACAGGAGCTCTTAAACGATCAAGCAAATACATACAGTTGGGCCTTCAAAAGAGGTTTGAATTGTGGTTTCCATTGACATTTAGACCTCCTGTGCTAATGTGGCCCCTTTATCCCTACTAGGCTACAAATATTAATGAAGATACAGAAGCTCATAGGTATGAAAGGTGGCAGAGTTTCAGAGGTTTTTATTACAAATTTGGAACTCCATTTCAAGGTCATGCCTCAACCACTAATTTCAGAGAGACCACCAGGAAGTTTAATGTTGGAGGACCAGCATTGGGTTAAGTAGGGGGCAAATGATGAGCCCAAAATATGCTCATGATTTGGATATCATGGTGTACTTTTAATACCTTTACTTCTATTGTTCATGGTTGTTTAACTCTTTTGAAACCTTTTATTGGGGGATATCCTATAACAATACACTTTCATGTTCCTACAGCCTATCATGTTGACATGTCTATATTTATTACCCTGTTTGACTCCCCAAATGACTGGTATAATGCATGCAGTTTTTGAATGATGAAATAGATTTAAATATGTGGTTAATGAATGGATATTGTGTATGTGCCATGCATCTTTTCTTTCACATCTGTTACCTTGTGTTTCGCAGGATGTTGAAAAAAGTATGATCGAGTCAAGCACAGCCAATCTCGGCCTTGTAGTAAAGTCCATTTCCTACACGACTTCGAGGAAGCTCTGGCGAAGAATCTTTGATCGAAACTGTTGGGAAGGATTTTAAATGTCAGTTAATCTAGAAAGAGTGGAGTGCTAGATTCTCTGTAGATCGGGTTGAATAGATAAACTAATTTATGAAGTATGTTCCTTGATTTCGGGATACATTTTACATCCACGTCTTTCTCTATTAGGGTTAGTTAGTTGTTTTCCTAATTTAAATAAGTGTTCCTCCTGTGCGGGTGAACATAGAGAAGAGAGAGAGAAGAGAACAGAGAAACAGGAAATAGATAGAGAAGCAGATTATGTAAGAGTTAGAGTTATAATATGAATCAGAGTTTTTGTTAGTTTTCTAAAGCAGAACAATCAATGTAAATGATTTCACATTATGAATAAAAGTTGATGTACTTCTAAGTACAATCTTCTATGTAAATTAGTTGATGTTTGCTAAGGGGCCCACTTAGTAAGTATCTGTAGGAGAGTAGTTGTTTATCCTTTGTTAATTCAAATTAGATTTCATTTTAGAAGTTTCAGCACAAGCTCAGTCTTATACTGTTCCTGCAGCATCAGGAATCCATCCCTGTGTTTGTTCCTATAGCATAAGGCCAGTTTATAGTTTGTCTCTCAATTGTAGCTATTATGATTTCTACTTTGGTTAGATTATGGTTGAGTTGAGAGAACTTTGCATTACCTTCCTGTAGCATAGGTAGAATTTATTTCCAAGTATTTATTTTTAATAAGTTGTGACTGAAACTGGTTCTTAGTGCACATATAGTGCTGCTCCATTTAAAGTATATGTTCCCTGGTTTGACAAGTAAATGAACGACCATGAAGAGGTATTAGTTTCCTTTTGGAATGTCCAATTCCCAGGATAGGTTTTGTCGTGATTTTCATATCCTTTTGTGGGCGTGACCAGTCAAATTCCGGTTTGGTAATTAAACCTTGATATTGAAATAATGATAAAATGAATGAACAAAACTTGTTACAACTCACCAAACCCTTAATGGTTTCCCTTAGAGGATTGAATTCAAGACACATCACTCTAAAGCTTGGATCTTGCATGAATTGACTTGATTGATTAATGCTTGAATTCTCAAAACCTACATCACAATGTTAGCTCCAAAACATGACATGAACGCACATGAACATTGACATAATGATATGATCTTGATTGTTGTTGTAGATGATTGATAAATCTACTCTTCAATGCTCTTGACAATAATTTTTGCTCACAGGAAACTTTCCTTAATGCTAGATCAATCTCCCTTAGATTTGAATTGATAAAATAACTATGTTTTATAGGTTTTTATCTAATTTCTTGAAAATTAGACTCTAAAAGTTTGCAATTGAAACTTGAATTTGAATCATTAAAATGCCACCAAAAACATATTAAAATATGGGTCCTAGGACTTAAAGGTGACCCATTTTCCCTTGGGCGAATGGGTCGTAGGATCTAAGTCAAGGAAATCAATTTCCAAAGTAATTTAACTAATGTTGGCAATTATTTGCTATAGGTTCCCTTTCATAAAATTAGAATAATAAGGCTTTGGAATGAATATTGGTCAATTATAAGCTTAATTAAGTCCAATTAATTAAGGTGATACAGACATAGTTTGAAATTGTAAAGGTATACAATTTCCTACACTAAAAAAGATAATTTTTTTTATCTTAAATCCTTGTGAAAAGTTAGATAAATAGTCAAACAAGTCAACCTTGAATTAGATCATAGGTTGAATGTATTTCTAGGTCAAGATAGAGGTGAGTGAACTCATGACTAGATTTCCTAAAGAAGTATTTATTTTAATTTAAACTTTGGCCAAAGTAATGCAAAAGTCTCTACTTGCATTTAGTTGGTTCAAAGTGTTTCAGATTGGTCATACTTAGTGAGAGGTTTATCTAAAGTTGTATGGTTGATTGGATTATGTAGGACACAACACTAGGACTCATATGACATAAATTTGTTGGTTTTGTTTGTCTATACTCTTCATGAAGGGTAGGGCCACTTCTAGATGGAAAGTGTGTGGGGGACCGTTGATCTATGGTTGGAGGTAAAACATTTGGGTGATGCTCTCCCTCTTGTAGATGACTTCACCAAGGCTTGTGAGACAGATGCAAAATTCCATATATGGAATATTTTATAACACTTTTGGTATTGTAAACATGTTTTTTTTAAATGCAATTCATATATATAATATGAAAGAAAAGATTATCATAAGTTTCCTTATTGAAATTGCTGCATTTCAAATTTAAATGATTATATTTTCCACTTATAATTGTTCATGTTAAACGAATTTTATATGAAAGTAAAAAAAAAAAACTATTGAATTTGTTAGCATGTGATTATTTACTTTCTAGTAAATTCATTATGTACTTCTAGTTTTGAAAGATGAGTATGTTACAATAAGAAAATTAAAAAATCAACCTTTATTAGGCAAAATATTATTAGTTAATCCACTGCATTGCTTGATTTCACTACCCTACTACACACAAAGTGTTTGTAAGCCTCATAAACATTACTCATAATGAAATTTGCATTATTGCTATCATCACATTCAATAGTAAAGTGAGATAATATACTTAAATCTTAAGCCCTTGTGGGTTAAGAGGAATATATCCTAGTGTTTTCCCATGTCATGTTTGTTTGTAGAGGTGTTATACTTTTGGTTTAAGGTAAGTTGACACATTGATACTTACTGATAATCCACTAGGAGTTTTATGTGAATATTTAGATATGGTTACCTCAAGGTCAAGTTGTATTATTGTCTATCTCTAGTCCTTTCTAAAAATACATCTAGGGAGTAATCCTTTGGTTTAGTAGAACTTGAAAAAAGAGGAGGAGATATCCATCTTTAAACATTGATTCTCTCAAGTTATTATTCAACTATAAGTCACCTTCCATCTTTGATGAAATACCTATAACTTTACATATTCTTTTCTTTTCTTAGCGGTGAAGTCATCATTCTAAGAAAATCCCGCACAATTATCTTTATGCTTCTAACTAAAGATAATTATTTTCCTTGGTGGCAAAGGTTCTGAAATAGCTAAGAAAGATTGATCTGTCTAAATTTATCTCATCAAATAATTTATCCTCGAGGGTAGATATGGTTGTATTTTCTCTTACCATTTCTCTCTTTTAAATCATTTATGATATGGCCTACTTTTTAGTTTTCCTTATTTCATTCTTCAACATCCTACAATAGTTTGTGGTGAAACTTCTCAACAAGGTCAAAATTTCCATTCACCAAGGTCTAATTTTTAACTCTACTCTTTGTACCTATATAGTTCACTTTCCTTCATTGTGATTGATCCCAATAATTTGAATAGTGTGAAGACTTTGAATCTCTCCCCTACTAAGTTGGTTAAGGGGGTTGAGACTACCACTCATAGGAAATCCCCTATTATTTCCCCTACTACTCATAGAACTACGAATTAAACCCATACTAAGAAAACCAAGGCTTGGTTATTCCTTGTTGCTTCCTTCACTTCACTAGAAAATACAAACTCCCATCCCCCATCTTTTGTTCCACAAATTCTTCCCACTCTAATGAAAGCTCTTTAGACCCTACCTATTATGTGGAAGATAACTCAAAAAAATATCTTCTAGTTAATCCACATGAGATTTATCAAGATGAATATAAAGCCGTAATGCCAAAAAAAAATGATTGTTATTCTTATTTAGCAAGAGACCCCCTAGATTGAAGCTTTTGAAACCTCCACCCTGGTTACCTAAAACTTTATTTCTAATATCTATTCCCCAAGTTTGGTTACTCCTTTGAGCTTTTCTACTAGTCAAATTAATACCCACAATACTCTTAGAAATAGCTTGAAGAAGAAATGACATTTTCCTTCTTTTCTAATCTAAATCATTGAAAAATCTCTTTATTTCTCATCATTTAATTGATTGGGAGGTTTCAACATTGAGAGGTTTGTTTTCTATAGCCCACTTCAAATGATGCTTTCTAAGTTGTAGGCTTCACAAGGGGCTCTTAAAGATAGAATTGATAAGTTGGATTCTAACATGACCAATATTATTAGCAAATAGAAAGGCATTGTTATTTCTCCATCTTATATTATATTATTAATAAAATAGCTCATGAAAATCTCTACAAATAATATGATAGTTTTCCAAGCAAAGATCAGAAAGATCATGAAACATATTTAGCCTTCCACACCTCAAATAAACCATAAAGGAAAAACTATTTTGAGTCAACTACAATTACAAATGGAAAAAATGGAAACTTCCTCGATTTTAGGGAAGATGAAAATAATGATGGATGATCTAGAAATTTTTAGAAGTCTCAAAAACCTCAATATAATGTAGGTTGGCAATTAGTTTACCTCTTTTCTTTATTTCCTTTGTTATTTATTTGTGTTGCTTTTATTGTTTTTGAGACTATGTAGATTATACATTTTCTAAAGCCTAGTTTTTCTAGACTTCTATAATTTTGTATCAAGTGGGGCCCTTGTAACTTATTTTTACTTTAAAATAAAAAACTACAAACTTTTCTAGTAAATGCACATGATTGTATCATGATAAAATAAAAATAAAATTTATAACAATTCAATCATAGAGGTTGTGATATTCTAATGATGACGAGAAGGAAGACATAATTGCAACTTTGTAATATGTTAAATACATTACAAAGAAATAGAAAAGTAATAATTAGTTTAAGTTATATATTTTTTGTAATTTGTAAGAAATATTTAGAGAATTCGAGAAACAACTTGTAGTGTTTTAAATTATCACCTCTAACAATTTCACACTAGGTTTGGTACTCTATTTTGCATGTATAAGTAATTATGTTCATAATATGATTATTTTGGTGCCATATTAAGAAAATATGTTAAATTCCTTTACATTTGGAATTTCACAAGTGAAAAAGGCCTCAATACTAGTGTTGGGTTCCCCTATCATACATTTTAGCTTTTAAAAAGTTCTAAATTCAAATATCATCCTTTGGTGTCTTGAAAATTGTACTTTATCTACTTAACTCCAAAAAGTACTTGGAATGCATATATATACAAGTTGTTCTTTCTCATTTATACATGATGATGAATGATGTACTAATGATGAACAATTATGAACACACATGCAACTTCTTCATGAGCATACTTCTCTAATCTTCTTTGCATGCTTTCTACAACTCTATATTTGTTATGCAAACCAACCCTTGCAGGTATTCAAGCATCGTATTCCTTCTTCATCAACTCCTTGTGGAAATTTGTGATAAGACATCACTCCAACAAGGGTTTCAAACATAAGGTAACTCTATTTCATGTTATTCCCTTTATTATAGTCTTTATCATTTCCTTTGGCTTTGCTCCCTCAAGAACATGCACTCTTTATCATCATTGTCTTTGCTATTGTGGGGGTGGGAACACCAACATTGGATTTGACCTAGGCAATCCCCTATACAACACAACCATTTTCCCTCCTTTTATGTGTACAAACCTGAATTTGAAACTTCTAATGGTGATAAGTTACATGAAGATAGTGTAGACTATGATATGTGGATAGAAACTTAGAATATCCTAAAACCCTAGGACAAGGGTGCCCAATGCCCCCTTCTAGCTAATTTAGCCTCTACTTATAGTGTCAGGCTCCCCTCTATCTACCTTTCTCAAATGTGTGTCCATTTTTGTGTAATTATTTTTTCATTTATGTAATTGTTTTCATTTTCAAATTAGGGATTATATCAATTAGGATAATTAATTCACACTTATCAATCTACCATGTTTGCAACAAAGGAACAGAACCTAGGAAGATTGGCTCTCCTTTTACGAAGCTATCCAATCATAGCACCCTTGTCAGTTTGTGATCTAATGTTGAGTAAAGAAAAGATCGATTTGGGTTAATCTACTAGTTAGATCTAGGATCTCTTCTCTCACTTAATATAGCTATAAACATTTTAGTTTCTTTTGCATGTGAAGTTGTTTGTTGGTTGTTAATGAGGAATTTTTCTTTGAATTAATGGTCTTTTATTATTTTGTGTTGCAATTGAATATTTTAAAGATGTCAAAATCATTTGATAATGGATAAAATGGTAATATTTTATAGTTAAATCATATTAAAATATCAACAATAAATTTAGAAATTGTCATATTTTTTTTTTTTTTTGATATGCAAGTTTGATTTATATTTTAGAGAAGAGAGTAAAATCATCTACAAATGTAGGAAATACTTCCGCAATTAATTACCAATAAAACCCAACCCAACCACCAATACCAGAAGACCACTCCAAAGATGGTCAAAACAAGAAACCCATCCCACTAGAGACAAGCAACCCAGCCTTCTAGAAACCACCACCCAACCTCCAGAACCATCTACCAACCCAAAAGGCTAGAAAGGTTAGGCCTCACCCATGTACAGACAAGTCCCAAGCACCCAAAATTCACAAAATGGCCATTAAGAGACCAAAATTACAAACCCCAAAATTGGAGAATGCCATTAGATCATAGACATAAACTCTAAAAAATTACTAGAACCAACAACTACATAAATACATTCATAGAAAGTTATTTAAGACAAAAAAATCTTCAAATGCATTTACCCACTCCACACCATCCGTGGCCATCAGGCCGAAGAATTTCTTTAGGAATTCAATGGCCACCACAGCCACCATCCTATGTTTTCTCAACGCCGGACCGCTCAAGTCAAGAAGGAACAAGAATATCTTTACGGCCTCATCTGAACCTTGAACAACTGCGAAGTCACTCGGCCTTGGAACACCTCTTCCTTCCACAACAAAACTCAACACCTCGTCTACACCACCCACCAGATCCTTTTGGAACATCTTCACCAACAACAGTTTGGCTTCAACCTTAGAATCACCATTGTCCAAAAGGGAGGCCAAAAATCAAGAAGATATGTGAAGATTGTCCCTCCCGAACTCCTTATTAGCCAAATGACCAGCTCCCAAGATCATTTTCGTTGTCACCAATACTAGCAGGTCCTTGTTAGTGAGAATCCACTTTAGTCGTTGATCTTTTATTTCTCTAAAGGAGGTTTGTCTAACCGAGGAGTTTAGAGAAATTGGAATGTTTTCCGCAAACTTCACCACGCCATCAACAAGGAATTCGATGACAAAGCGAGAACGCTTCACCATGAACACCACCACCCAATAAATAGAGTCTTCCACTAGCTTCCTCCACTAAAATCGCCACTAACCGGTGAAAGCAACACATATGAATGAAATAAAGCAGATAAATTGCTTACTTAAACACAACAGTCCAATTTCCGCTAGGTACTAGCCTGTCGCCATCCTTACTAATGACCACCCTCCAAATGTGTCATGTTTAATCCATATTGAATGACCTCCAGGGAATAATTCCTATAGTATCCTCGAGATCTGGGAAGGGAATTGTCACCTCCATCACATGACCATCATCCTAGTCACCCTCTTCTACATCCCCCTGGCCCTTTCCTTTCCACCACCTCAACTTCCAGCTCGCCCTCCTAGCACATCAATGCAGAGATGAGATAAAGAAAGGAGGGAGGGAGAGCCCACCCAACCTCCCACAAAATTTAAATGCTTATTATACTCATTTCTTTGAGATTTGGACTAGTCACACCTATGTTTGTTCAACTATCAGCTTCAACATTGCCTTCCCTCAGCGTGTGGTTAAACATCACTTGATCAAACCATTTTAGTTGTTCTAATGTTGCATCTAAAAACTCCCCTAGCTTCCAGTTATGTATCTTTCGATTCCTGAGAGCATTTATTACAAGTGTGGAATCCCCTTCCACCACTAGATTTTTAATACTAATTTCCTTGCAAAGAGACAGGTCGAGAAGAAGTGCTTGGAATTCTGCAACATTATTAGTGCCTTAGGGGAGGGAATTTGCTATTTTTCCCAAGACTTGACCTATGGTGGTTCGAACAATATAACTTGCTCCCAATGGCCCCGGGTTCCCTTTCGAAGCCCGATCAAAATTTAATTTGGCCCAACCCTGCTCTAAAGGAATCCACACTACTTTGTTTCTCATCTCCATAGACGCCGCATTCCCAACACCTCCAAAAGGTAGAGCCTTGATCCCAAACCACTATTTCAGTATCCAAGCAACCCATTTTACAAAATTTATTTTTCTTGAATTTTTATTCTCCAATCTTGCATTAAAAATCTCTACAATGCATGCCTCAATTTTACATTGCAACCTTGGAATGGACATTTCCTTGTCTTCAAAAAGTCATTGATTCCTCTCCTTCCAAACTTCTCATAAAACTAATGAAGGGCTCGTCACCCATAGATCTTCAAAGAGAGAATTCTGAGACAAATTAGGCCATGCAATGAGAAATTCTAACAACTTGTTAGGAAAAGTTGTAAACCGCAATAATTTTGCACACAACCAACTCCAAATCTGATATGTGTACTTGCAATTTAAAAATAAGTGATTCCCTGTTTCCTCTGCCTCATGGAAAAGTGGGCATCTTGATGGTCCATGATAACCCATTTTGATAAATCTATCCCCAATAAGAACTTTTCCTTGCACTGTTGCCCAAGCGAAAATGCCTACTTTTGGGAGGCATGCTTTATTCCAACATAATCTCGTTGGGATCACTGGATTTCCTGCCTCTAAAGAAGACAAGATAGCATATCCAATTTTGGCTGAGTAGACACCATTAGGGGATGCATCCCATCTCAGATAGTCATTTCCCTGCTTGCACCAAATCCTTCTTTCTGCTAAGACCTTTTCAAATGCTTCCATTTCCTGAACTTCAAGATTCATATTCATCATCGATTTCCATGCATATGGACCCTCCGAAGAAGAATCTGAGAAGTCAATATAATCAAAAACTTTTGATCCCCAATCATACTCCATTCTTTCCCTGACTCGTTTAAGTACAATGTTTTCAGCCAAGGTTGGATGCCCTCCCCAAGAATCCTCCCAAAAGAGAGCCTCTTTCCCATCTTTGATTTCCCATGTGATTAAGTCCGTAATAAGATCTCTAGAGTGCTTGATAAAATTCCATATATAGGATCCCATTGGTAAAGACTTCACCACCAAGAAGCCATAGGGATCATCTTTCAAGTATTTTTCTCTCACTATCTTCACCCATTTCATATCAGGACAGGAGTGGATAGCCCAAGTCAGCTTTGCCCCCGATGCCTTGTTTTGCAAAATTAGATTTCTCAAACCAGCACCATCTCTTTCACGATTTTCACAAACCTTTTACCATTTTATGAGGGGAATTTTATTTTGATCGGAATTACCTTTCCAAAATAAATCCTTCATCACTCTATTTAGGCTCTTGCTCGAACCAACTGATAATTGCAGGCAAGACATCATGAATACAGGAAGAGCAGAGATGACAAATTTCAACATTGTTAGTCTGCGTACCCAAGAGAGCCATCTATTTTTCCATGATGAAACCCGATCCTTGCAATGTTCCACCGAGGAGTTCCAAATATTTTTGCTTTGAGTTCCTTTAGCCAATGGAAGGCCCAGGTATTTACAAAGTAATTGACCCTTCTTGAATCCTAAAATTCTCAAGATTTGAATTTCACAAGGACATCTAGTATTAAAGAAAAAAACTTTAGATTTGGCCTTACTCACCTCCTGCCCTGAAGCTCTGAAGTAATCCTTATGCCTTTCAATCTTTGTGCTTCCCTAATTGAGGCAACATCGAACAACATTGTGTTGTCCTCAAATTGATAATGAGTAATACTACGTAGACTGCTAGTAACTTGTAGGCCCTCTATCCAATTATTCCTTCTTGCTTTTTCAAGTGTTCTCCCCAAAGCTTCTGCCATTATGATAAACAAAAATGGAGATAAAGGGTCCCCTTGTCTCAATCCTTTGGATGCAATAAAGTAACCCTCAGGAGAGCCGTTGACCAACACAAAGAATAGTGGGCAGGCTATCCACTAAAACATCTAGTCTAACCACTCCTTTTGAAAATCGAAGGCTTCCATTACCTTAAACAAGAATCTCCAATTCACTTTGTCATACACTTTCTTGATGTCTAGCTTCAGAAGCATCACCAATTTTTTTAGCTTTTGTATCGAGTGAATGACTTCTTGGGCAATAATTACCCCGGCCAATATTGATCGACCAAGAATAAAGCTTGTTTTCTCTTCAGAAATGATCGAGGGTAAAATCTTCTTTAGCCTATTAGCTATCACTTTGGCAAGAATTTTGTAAAGTGTGTTACAAAGAGAGATTGGATGGAAATCTTCCAAAGAATCCAGTTTCTCCTTCTTTGGAATGAGGGAAATTAAAGTGTTATTGGCTTCCTTAAGGACACTTTTTGAGCTTCTTGAATCCTCTAGCGCTTCCCAAACGTCCCTTCCCATGAACTCCCAACATTTCTAAAAGAATGCTACTGAAAACCCATCCGGCCCAAGAGATTTTTCTAGATGCATTTCAAAGACTATCTCCTTTACTTTTTCTTCAATAAAACTAGAATTTAAAGCCTCCAATTGAGCTTGTGATATTAGTTTTGGAATGGCATTCAGTGAGACATTTTGAGCTTCAAGATTTGACCCATCCCAATCATTAAGCGAGTTCTGAAAATACAAAACTGTAGAGGCTCTTATTTCTACTACATCCTCCACCAGTCTACCATCCTCATCCTTGATACAAGAGATTTTATTTTTTTCCCTCCTTGCCTTTGTGGAATTGTGTAAGAATTTTGAGTTTCGGTCACCTGCTTTTAACCAGACTTCCCTAGATTTCTGTCGCCAAAAGATCTCTTGTTTTGCTAGAATCTCATGTAATTTCCTAGAAAGCTCATGTTCTCTCTTATAAAAAACATCATCCATCCCTTTAGTCATGATTTCTTCGGCAAGGAGGGCAAGCTCACTTTCTGTTTGCAATTTTTCAACAAAAATGTTTATGAAACATTCCCTGCTCCATTGCCTAAGCTGTTGTTTCACATATTTTAATTTTGTGACCATATTGAACATACAGGATCCCCTCGAGGAACACTCCTTCCACCATTTTTCCAAAATTTCCATAACTTGAGAGTCCTTAAACCACATAATCTCGAATTTGAAAGGACAACACACCAGGCCCTTCTCCCCTTTGATCTTGAGCTACACTGGGTAATGATCAAAACCAACCCCCGAATTAATCTTGCCTTCAAAGGTAAAGGGGAAGAGCCGCAAATCTCCTTTAAAGAAGAATCTATGTAATTTTTCCACAATACTGCTAAAACCTTTCCTTCGGTTTTTCCAAGTGAAATAACCATTTCCTATTGAGATTTCCACTAACTCATTCCTTTCCACAAAACTTCAAAAATCATAATGAGATTGCAACATTTTCCCAGAGCCTCCTTTTTTATCCTCCCTTCGAAGAATGGCATTAAAATCGCCCCCAATAGTGCATAAATTTTGAGCCATCTCACCAAGGATCCCATCCAATTCTAGCCAAACCTACCTTTTCTAAATACATAATGAAGGGCCATACACATTGATTAGACATAGCTGAATATTTGAATGCAAACTCCTTACCCTGCAAACCATCCAGTGGAGACTCAAGTTTAGGCTCTTCACTAACATAGATTGAGGCTTCCAAATGATTAATAGACCTCCCGATGCACCCTCCGCTTCCACTCCAGACCATTTCCACACCTTCAACTTCTTTCCAAAATTTAGCAGATCTGTACCTCCTAATTTTGTTTCTTGTAGAAGAAAAATGTCTACTCTGCTTACTACTAGATGTCACCTAATAAGGCTCCATTTGTTAGGGGCGTTTAAGCCCCTAACATTCCAAGTTAGGAGCCTCATTATTTTTCAGGAAGGGCATCACCCTTCCCTACTTTAATCATTGTGTCTATATTTTTCTGACTGTAAGCCTCCCCATCCAATTGACTCTTCTCTTGATTAGGAATTCTTCCTCTCTTTTTGTGCTCACCACAATCCGTTGATGATTTCAAAATGTCCCTCTAATGAATGCCTAACTCAATTTTAGCTGCAACCAAACCTTTAGACAGTTTCCTCTTTTTTCCAGACTGTGGGCTAAGTAATTCCATATTCCTTGCCCCATCTTTCAAAACCACCTTCTCTAGTCCTTCTGTCTCAAAACCTTCATCCAACGCCCTTAAATTTTCTCTAGACACCACCGCTAGTTCCACCAACTCCTTCCTCACTTCTATTAGAGAATCAAATTCCACATTATGGAAATCTCCTTCCAAGAGCTCCAAAGTTTCTAAAATATTCTCTTCTAGAGTCGTATCCTACTCCCCCTGATTCGATTGCAACTCCTAGAATTCCTCCACCTCAATGGATTTTGAACCTAAGATTGGGCTTGTCTCATCACACAAAGAAGCCACCGCTGAGGTTACTGGAGAGTTCCCAAATGCATTGAACTGTTGATTCAAAACCCTTTCCTTTAGAGGTGTACTAAATGTAGCATCCTCCCCTCCAATCCTATTATCCGGTCTAGGAGACTCTTCCAAGGCTGCCAGTGAATTGATTTTCTGCTTACTGCTTTTGAACACCTGCACCCCAGTGAACGAACCAGGTTATTTCAAGTAAAAGTGGCACATTCCAACTTCTGAGCCCAACACCCATAATCTATTATAAGTTTGATCTCTCCCTAGATGTGTCAGGCTGGTGTGTTCTCCATACATATTCACACATAAGTTTGGTTTTTCCTTTCCATTTTCCTTTCCTCTGCGCAAACAAAAGTGCCCAACTGGTTCCCTATTTCCTCCAATATACTAGGAGGCTAGTATTCCAGAGGAAGATTAGGCAGCGAGTACCAATCTTGAAGGGTTTTTATCTCATGAGTTGTTAGATCAAAACCAACTCTCCATTGTCTCAGATAAAAACCACACCCATCCAGATCCTAGACACCATTGATGATTTCATCTCTTATACTTCTAAAGGGGCACGTTACCAAAAGGTAACTATTTTGTAACATTTTGAACTGCAGATCTGACCCCCACCACTCTCTCCACCACTTGATCAAATAATCCCAATTGAAGTCTACACCATACCATTTCCCTATTAAACCTAGGTTTTCTAGATGCAAGGCCTCTGCATGAATTTTAGCTGAGCTAATTACCACTTTGGTTCTTTCGCCTTTTACCGCATTACACGATTGTGAGATGTTTTTCCTCCATCCCCCTCCTGAGACTTCTTCCCTTTCTTCCTCCCATTCCTTGGTGGGAAACTTCTTTTTCCACACCAAACCTCCATTACCATTTTTGTGATTAGGGTTTCTTCTAAAACCCTATCTTCCCATCCAAGGGTATGTGCAGGATCATGATGGGCCAAAAAGTGGCAATATTATGGGTATTTGTAGGGTATGTGGCTGACAACTTTTTTTATTATCCAAAATTGATGAAACAAAAAGGGTTTTTAGAGGAGATTCCCAGCTTTCCACCAATATAAATTATGCTTTAATTTGAATTTAATAAATAATAATTATTTATTTTCTATTATAATTACGACTAAAGTCCTTATCAATATGCTGATTAAAAAACATCTATAAATTTCAAACTGTATCACATTTTTTGAATTTGAAACATGCACCACATTCTATGCTTCACATACTATAGGATAAAAAAAGAAAAATTAAATTTCATGAAGTTTTGACCAAGTTAGGGTGGTAAGACATACGATTTTTATATTTTTTAAAAGTTGTAATAAAAAATTCATAATTAATTATTTGCTTGGAAAAAATTGCAAAAAAATATGCATCACATCCGGACATGAGTCTTCTACTTATATATAAAATCTTATAAAAAAAATATTATCATTTTATTATGGTTAGGTTGGTCAGATAGACACCTACTTCTTATTTTTTCCCTGAAATTTAAGTACTACTGCATTGAAATTTCAAGTTTTCACCAAATAGATTTTATTTATTTTTAAATAAACCTAGTAGTTTAGAAACTACATTCAATTTTCTACAAATTCTATTCTTACATAATCTTGAAATAATATAGATAACTTATTCAAATTTTTACGTCAAGTTGCCTAACACTGATTTTTCTAAATTTTTTGCCACTCAAGGGCCTGTTTTTTCCATGATGGTCCTGCACATACCCCCAAGGAAGACCACCTTGACCTCTATTGCTGCCAACTTGCTGCCACAGCTGATGAAAATCATCATTTTTGTAGCTACCACCCTTTTGTCTACCTCTAGGCGTATGTCCTCTCTTGTCTAGATGTTGAACACCCTGATCTTGACCGTCTAGAAACTGACCGTTCTTTACATTATTTTGAGGGCAAGCCCATCTCTCTTCCTTCCAAATGTTCTCAATATTCTTGTTTCGGTTGCCCCTAGGTCCCTCTTGGCCTCTTCCCCCGTGGCCAGGATCATCAGACCGTTGCAAGCTTCCATGACCGTTGCAGAGCTCCTTCGCCATTTTTCTAGACCCCTTTGTCATATTGTTTCCATAGATAAAAGTGTTGTTTAATTTTAGTAAATTAGAAATAATATTTTAATAAATGTACATGTTGTCATCACAATAAATAGAAATAAAGAATCTAACAATTCAATCATATGTGATGTGATATTCTTATGATGACATGAAGGAAGATATGATTGTAGCTTTGCAATGCATTTAAACCATCACAGAGAAATGGAAAATCAATAATAAATTAAGTTAAATGCTACTTTTAATTTGTAAGAAGTGTTTATAAGATTCGAGAATCAACTATCTTTATCTTTTAGTTTCTCTTGTATATAAAGCTTATATCATTGACTTATTGGATTATATTGTCCTAGTTTATAGTAAAAATCCCTTGCATTGTGAATTCCTACAATATCTTAGAAAATAAATATATATGACAATGCCATTGCTAGATATTAAGAAAACAAAGTGCCTAGATCAAATACATGCAAAGAAAATGTTTCCAAAATTAGCTTGATTTAAAGGTAACCATTTTTTTTACATTAAATTCTTATTCTCACCATTCATTCTTGAAATATTTTTATAGCTTTTAAATATTAAATATTTCTCACCATCTCGTTGATTATATCTTATAGATTTTAAGATATACTCTTTTTATTGCAAGTAGGAACTCTGTCTTTTATTTTTCAACATGAAATTTATATTGCATTGGTTTCTATTTACAATACAATTGATTATTTGACCTTCAAGTGCATATTATGATTTCATTTTTTATTTATTTACCTTGTTAATCAAAATAGCTTTGTAAAATAGTTTTTTGTTTTGTTAAATGTTTGTGTTTATTCTTTTTCTATTTAATATAAATTTATTTTCTCTTTTTCAAAACTAATTATATATCTTGCTATTACCTTGTCAAAATGTTTGCCTTAGTCTTCAAGATTTTTGGTTAACATAATTTTTTTTTAAAGCCAATTAGTTGGGAGTCTTAATAGAAAAAATCTCTATAACGCTAAAATCTCTAATTCTTTTGCCCTCATGTTAGCATTTTCAAGTTTTCCCAAACTTGGTTGCAAATCTTGTGAGTTCAAGAGCTTTGTGAAATTTTGAAAAGCTCTTGTTGTTGCAAAGTTTTGAAGTTCACAAACCTTATGAAATTATAATAGGACCTTATCATTGCAAAGTTTGTGAGCTCACAAACCTTCTATTTTTCAATAGAGCATCTTTACTTTATCTTTTCAATGTTTATTCTTTTATAAAATTTACAAAAATATTAATTTTTTTTAAGTATTTAAGTTCATTGTTTTGATTTTCCAAATGATAAAAAATTCCAGAGAAGATAGTGAAAATGACCTCAAATGTTTCAAAGATTAATTTGTCACAAAGTTTATGAGTTCACAAACCTTGCAAAAAGTTAATAAAGTTTTAAAGTTTTGAAAAAGCGTGAAAATTTTGAATTTTCTTTAAATGTTCATTTAATGTATAAAGTAGGGTTTTTTATTCATTTCTCACTATCTTATATTCAAATTACAAAGTATTATTTTTGCAATTAATTACTTTCATTATCCAGTGCATTTGTAAGCGTTGTTTCATTTTAGTATTAAGGGGTAAGTATGTGATTTTCTTTATTCTCGAAGATATAAGAAGTGTTGAATTATAAATTTTTGGAACTTATTGTTACAAATTGAAATGTAATTTTTAAAATTCCCTATTATAAATTACTAGCACCTCAATGAACTATAATTACCAATAATATTACCTGATCCTAAGCAACATTTTGATTGGAACACAAAGAGAAAGAGATTTTTGCTTCACAAAAAAAATGAATGTGTTATAACATGCTCATGTTATTGTTTTCTTTGAAAATTTCCAATCCTTTGGCTTGAATTTGTCTTAGGCTTCCAACCCAAAGTAGTGTAGTGACTTCTCAATATCCAAAGATGTGCTTTTGCAAATTGTAAACAAATTATACTTAAATATTTATTTCATGCATATAGTTTGATCAAAACACAAAGAGAAAGAGATTTTTGCTTCATAAAAACATGAGCGTGCTATAACATGCTCTAGTTATTGTTTGATTTGGAAATTTGCAATCCTTTGGCTTGGATTTGTCTTGGGATTCCAACCCAAAGGGTTGGAGTGGGGTAAAAGCACAAAGTTGTGTCACACTTTATAAAGGAAACGACCAACACTGATCCAACTTTTAAACTTGAAACATTAAAAAGTGGCATAGATGTTTTGAATTTTGAAATGATTAAAAAATAGTAAAATGTGTATTTTTTAGTATATTTTATGTTTGCATATATATATATATATATAGAACTAGTTTTAAATAAATTAACACTATAATTTAGTTGCTAATAAAATGCTAAGAAATGAAGTTGCATGAGACATCAAACTTTTTATAGTAATTTTTTGTGTGTATTTATAACTTGAAACTTTAGTGCATAGATATATTTTTTTCCAATTTTGATAAATATATATTAAAATATGCATGAATCAAAAAATAGTTGTTTCCATCGAACGTCAACTTTCATATTAAATATTTATCTTAAATGGAAAAAAATTATACCATCTTGAAATAGATTCTTACTATCTAATATCTACTTCATTACTAGCAATTACTAAAGTAACTCTTAGCAATGTCTTCATGCACATGGCGGCCAACACACTAATCCACTCCACTCCACTCTCCATGCGCCGGCACCGCATGCCTGAATCGTGCTCAGTCACTGCGCCTTCAGCCCCTAATGTGAACCTCCAAAGTGGGCGCTCAATATGTTTTATTAACAATTTTAGTTGAAAAAGTTGTGGAAGTGTCTAACTTACCTAGAATGAATCTTACTAGATCATATGTTTGACCAAAATTGATTTTTAGTTAGAAATACTTAAATTCGGTTATGTTGATAAGTTGGTTGAAAGTGTGACACAACTTTGTGCTTTTACCCAGTGAATTTTCAATGTCCAAAGACATGCTTTTGCAAATTGTAAAAAAATAAACATAATCTCGAGTGTGTGCATGTTTTGATTTCAATTCAAATAAATACCACAACAATGTTAAGCTCTCTCTTAGCTTTCTAACCATGTAATTATTTTCATTTTTTGAGTATGTTAATTTTTTAATCTTTAATTTATTTTTTTAGTGTATTTGTTTGAATTTAAAAACCAATGTATGGTATTTTTTACTTTATCTTTAACTGTTCATTAAAAATAAATTACATTTTTAGAAATTAGACTCCATTCTACACATTCAAAAAAATGATTTTCGATCATTTTTTAAAAAATTTAGAGGGTGGGGGGGCATGCTCAATTTTATATTTTTCAAGATGCTTCCACTTTGCAAATTAGTAAAAGTTTATATATTCATTAAACTATTACTAAAAAAAATAGGCATAAACTACATGGTGTGAGCTAATTTGTCACTGAAGCAATTTTTAAAATACTAAAAAAAAATAACATTTTAGGAGGGCCACACCAAATGTTATGTTATATTTTTTTGAAAAGAATACGACCACTTTGTGTGGCCCCCTTTTTGAACCCCTTAATCTCTACCATTTTAAAAATACATTAGTAGTTTAGAAAGTAGATTCAAAGCACTACGACTCTCGTTTTCATTGCATCTTCAAATTTTGAGTGTAGTTATCTTCAATTTCTCATCCAAGATCAATCTTTCTTGATTTCAAGAAAAAGTAGCCACTTAAGACCCTTTTTTGGTTCCCCATCTCCGCACACTTATCCTAAAGGGGGAAGTTATGAGTTAGATAGAAAATTTATATGAGTGTGCAAACCACAAAGAGGTTGAGAAATCAATATGATTGAGAAAGAGAACACAAAATACGTTGAGCTAGGAATAAGGCATGGAGGAGTAGGTGTGTTCACTCAAGGTTGAAGTGATGTTCCACAAGAAAGAGTGGAGTAGTGCATCTATAGGGGACTATGTGGAAGAGGTAGTAATAGAGAAGATACTATAGGTTGTTTGTGCAAACCAAGGAATCCTTCCACTTCACAAGAAAGGTTACTAAAGGTATGAGAGAATTTCCAAGGAGAAATAAATAGTTGTAACTAAGGTGGTAAAAATGAATTCAACAAAGGAGCATATTGAGAAGGTTACATTGAATATGTTACAAGTATCCTTAATAAAGGATGGATATAAGAATGAAGCTACATGTGGATCTATACTAGTTTTAGAGATTCTACTAGTGGGAGTAGCAAAACATAGAGAAGAAATGATATCAATGGACACAATGAAAGGGAATAAATAGGGAGTTGTATAAGAGATGTTGCAAGTACATGCAAAACAAAATGTTGCAAATTTATACAACAATAAAGAGAGTAGGAAATTATAAGTGGGATGACACAAGTGAGGGTAGTGAGCAACAAAGATCCTCTAGGCATTTAAAGGAAAATCAAGAGAAGATGCAAACTTTATTAAATTAATAAAATCTACCTAACATTATTTTACAAACCATTAATGATTAAAAATAGACAATCTTACCTTAGTGAAATATGGATGATGTCTAAATGATTAGTAGGTGTTGATGTCGAAGGCCCGACATTAACCTGTTAAACATCTAATGTGAGTTATAATATTACAATTCATATAAAGTCGAACTATTCACATGTATTATATTTATTATTTTTTACTAGTTACATACATATGGACTTGACATTATAATGTAATTGATAGGTGGAGGGTCATTAAATGCAGTGTGAACACTCTAGCCCTAAAATTTTATTATAATCAATATAGTAATTTAGTTAATCTTCCATTTCAAAATAAAATTTAATAAATTGAATTTGAATTTGTTGAAATTTACCTAACTAGCAATACCATATGTTTCATTCAATAGATCATAAGTCATGATCCTCTTATCCACTATAGATGCATCCTGGCCACATGCATCCTTATCATCCTCATACCCATATAAACAAATAGACCCATGATTTTGACATAAGTTAGGTGGGCATTGAGGCTTGGAATAATCACTTGCCTCACCCTGTGTTAAAGGCCTACTATGTTGTATAATGGTTTGAATCAATGAGTTAATGGACTCTAATGCCTTCACCTCAACATCCTCCTTCACAACAAAAGTGATAGTGATATGCTTAAACTTTGGTCTAGCTATGGGCCTTGATGCTTGGTTTTGGGAACATTGTGCCTTGACTTTGTCCTATGTGGAGCCTCTACCTCTACCCTAGAACTCTTGCATATCAAAATAATTAGGGACCTAATTGAGGAAAAACTCAAAATAGAGTTTCCTCAAAAATAATTATGGTACTTCATTGTTATTACATAGAGAAGATAGCTAAAATGTTGAAGAGACAAAATGACATCAAGTTGAGGAATGCACTAGCCCCCAAACTTAGGATCCTATCAATCCATAATGTCAACACAAAAATAAAGCAAATATATCGCACATAGGAAAAGGAAAAATTTGATCATACATATAATGAGAAATCAATGGAGTACACATAAAATCATACACAAAGCATATAAGTCAAACATGATATATACAATTAAAACATGCAACAAACATGCAAAATACATAAAGAAAAAATGAAAATACACGAGGCAAACATGCAGAATACACGAGAAAAAAACATAGAACACATGAGGGAAACACACATATTACACAAGGAAAATATGATACATACATGAAGCAAACACAACATGCACACAGAACAAACATGGGACAAGCATGAAGGATAGAGCATATAACAACAATGTTAGTACACACCATATAAAACTAAAGATCCTAGTCAGCAAGGTAAGGAGACCTCAGTATGAAAGAATGTCTCAGTCACCAAACATCATCTCTCAAATGCTCAAAGATATAGATGAATTCTAAAAATATTCAATACCAAGAAAGATCATGCACATTGAAAAGCCCACATGGACCACAAACTAGCAAGTTGTGTTATGCTAGTGGCAATGTAAAATTGATAAATGATAGGTCCCATAAGGATAAGAATTAGTTGTGTTGTGCTAGTTTACTCATGAGATATATGGATCTATTGGCTAGAAAGTTGTGTTATACGAGGTGTCCATATAAAATACAAAAATTCATAGGCTAGCAAGTTGTGTTATGCTAAGTCTATAAATAGTGCATGAATGTCTAATGTCATGGGTTGAAAATGACACCTCAAGGAGTGTATAAATGCTCAACACCACGAGGGAAAATTTGATAACCACACCTCAAGGGGAATTATAAACAACACCAACACCAAGGGGTCATGCCAATAAGTCTAACGCTAATGCACATAGATATAAAAATAGATAGGGTGATATGCACCCCCTTAAAATTCTAGCACACTTGCTATGCTGATATTTTAAGGAAAAGAAGAAGAAGAGGGGATCCTTAAAATGGATGCACACCTTCAAAACTAGTTATCCTTTCCCCCTAAATGTATATGAAAGGAAAACCATACTAGAGACTATCATGTTAATACTATATAGATCCATCTATGCTTAATCAATTGATATCTAGACAATGGATACATACAATTTAATGGACCAATGAATCCCTTATTAAAAATTCACTATCCTAGATGTGCCATATTTAAAATATAAACTAGAGAATAGTAATTATTGGATGATGCTAGCACTATATATGTAGCTAAGAATCCTAATTAATCCTAATTAATTGTGTATGGAAGAGTAACAAAATTAATTTAATTAAAAACAACTTGACTAAAATAAATTTTATCTAGAAGTGAATCTAATTGAACTGAATAACAATTGTTACAGGTAACTACCCTTGTGAAGATAGTGACTTAATGACTTAATTATGTTGTAACTTAATATAACAACATTTATTTATTTTTTTAGGCTGCAGGAATCAGGTAGCACAATCCCCTATAAACTGCAGTACACCTGGTAAAATTTTTAACATGACCGGCAGTGCTGGCGCGACATGCCCTCTGGTACCACGGGGGTGGGGGAGACTAGACCTCGTGACCAACCTCCTGCAATAGGAAAGATTTAGCCAACCGAGCTAGGGCCCCAACCCTACTATAACAACAATTAATCCCTACTCAACAATTCAATTCAATTTTAACCCAAGAAATACAACTTAGTGATTTATTTTACTATATTTAATAAAGTAAACTACAAGGAGTATTACAATATCTCAAGTGGCCCTTGCTTGAGTTGATGCAATCCCATGATATCCTTCTTAAATATTAACTCAAAATTTCATGGAAAAGACTATATCTATATTCATTGCAATTTGAACAAATAAACTTAAAATAGAGTATCAAATTGACGGGAAGAGTACTATGTTAGAATCTACTTAACAAAAGAATACTAGATCCTCAACCTTTCACAAAATCAAACATATATAGGATCTTGAGAGTTTGATTATTCTTATACTAAAAACAAATTGTAAACTATTGACTCTCCCAAAAACAAAGGAAGAGAACTAGGTCTTATTTTAAATAGTAATGAAAAGCTAATTGAGGTAAGAGTGTCAAAATCATATTAGGAATCTACATCTTAAAGAAGATATTTATAACTAAAGATGTGCTTAATAGGGAAAATATTATTGTGATCCATGACCACTTTTATTACACATATCTTCTTTCCTCCATGACCTAATGACAACATAAAGTAAAAAGAATAGAATGGTCTATGTATAAATAATTTTCATAATCTCTTACCACTACCTACATTAGATATGGAAGACTACATGTGATGTAGGCAATCACCCCCTTTGGTTGCGGCAGATAGGAATCCTTTGTTGCAAGTTGATAGATCCTTCACTATAGGGGTTAGTTTATTTCAAAGGAATCTTTTCATCATTAATAACCATAATCAACATAAAGCTCTATTAAATTTCATAGACATTCATAGATACACATAGTCATTATAAATATAATATATCATCCTTAATGCTTTAAATACTTAAAATAAGTGGAAATATTTGGGTAATTTCTTTGAAACCATAAAAAATATTATGAAAAGAATGAAACTTAAACAATGAAAAGAGGACAATTCTAGGATTCGTCAACTACCATTGATTTTGTATGTTTGTATGTAAGGTTGTACCACCATGAATGGAAATGAACACACACATAGACCTACACATGCCACATAGTGAGGAGAAAAACCATAGGAGAGAGATTATCATTTAGAATGAATAGGTGAATCAATAGATGGAGTGATAGCACCACAATTGAGAAGTTGAAGTTGTTGTATTTTATTACTCAAGGCCTAACATTCATTGGTAGAATGACCATGCACTCAATGATATGCATAAAAATAATGGATTTATATGATTATGTTTATAAAATTTCTTATGTGTTGGAGGAGGAAGACTAATAAATTGAGCTTTGATAAGCCTTGATAAAATATGCTCTTGATTGGATAAAGGATAAGGAGTAGGAGGCAATCCTTTCTCTTGTGAGGAAAAGTTTTCTTGCTCACCACAGGTGGTCATAAATACATTAGAGATGGAGAATGAGTTGTAGACGAAGGAGAAAGTTAGAAACCTAAATCCCTTTTAGCAAGGTGTGGTTTAAGCTACAAAAGAATCTTAAATCTGTGTTTCATGTTTTCATTATATCCAAGTTTAGAAAGAATTTTAAATCCAACCTCGTAATGGTTTTCCAAATCAAATGGAGGAGGAGAAGTCTTGTCTAAATGAGAAGTATGATTATTTGTTGAAGGAGGATTATTAATATTGTCATGAGAATAATTGATTCTTTTGTAAGACTAAAAATCCTTTTTTATTATTGAAATATCAATATTAGGAGGATCTTTGTTAAATTTTTCTAACACATGAGGGATGAAAGCCAAAGAGTTTCTATTTCCATCATGGGATGATGATGTTTTTGGTTTGTTGATGTAGAAGGAGTTGAAGATTATGCAAATGAAAAAATATTCCTTAGTTTTAGATTTTGAGATCTTGTACTCTCCCACAAAGGAGGGTGTAAAATATAATGAACCCCAATTATCACCAAAATATGTACTTGAAGATGAAACATGTTTATTGATCATTATCATTATTCGAAGGAGTTGTGGTGTTAATATTAGATTGTGTTGATGCCACTGAAATAACCTTCAAATATTTGGACTTTAATGGTTATATTTTATATGAGCCTTAATAAAAGAAAGTGTAAAACCTAACAAACCCCAATCATTTCGAAAGAGTGTTGTTGTAGGTGATTTACTATCATTGGTATCATTATCATTGAAAGATGATGGTTCAAATTTTGAAGATGGAAACAAAGTACTAAGAGAGTTGGAAATCTTATGCTCGACTTTGACTTGTAAATTATTTTTTGGATTTGATTTAATCATATAGACCTTGTTATTATATTCATACTTCTTTGTATGGTGAAGAGTAGATGGGACTCCCCTCATGGTATGAATCCATGGTCTAGCAAGAAGAAGATTATATGAAAGAGTATTAGACATGACATGGAAAAGGGTAGGAAAAATTGTGGGTCCTACCTCTATGGCTAGTGTGATTGTACCCAATGGTTTCCTACCAAAATTATCAAAGCCACAAATAGAAAGGCTATCAAGACGTATCCACACCAATCCTATGTACAAGTTCAATGATAAAAACTTTAAGACCTGATTTATTATCAATGAGAGTAATGCCTATTTCCATTTTTTAATGACAACATAAATCATGAGAGAATCATATTAGTTTTGAATTTCAAGAGGAGGTAATTCATGTTGAGGGAATGTAATGTCCTAGTTTGTTACCTGCATACAATAAAAAATGATTGCTACATCATTCGGTCTAATAGAAGGTGGCACCACTATCTTATGTAAGGCCTCTTGGAGAATCTTATGATATGTAGGTGAGGTTTGAATTAAGTCTTAAAGAGAGATCTTAGCCAAAGTATTATGAAGTTTCTCAACAAGATAATACTCTTTGTCCACATGTTAAGGAAGACAAGGTGTGAGGGGAACATAGGGTTGGTTTTAGATTTTTATTTTTTTTTGTTGTTTTGAGTTTATGCATGTGAGAAACTTCATGGTAATGTGGTTGTTGTGACACATTTTGGTGTGTATAATTGTTTTGAGTGAGTTGTTTTACGAAGTTTAGGATATGACTAGGAGGTTCATGTTGGTTTGAAAGTCCTCCAATAATGAGAGTACATTTAGTTTGTGGTTGAGGAACATGATAAGAAGGATAAATGATAATTTTTGGTTTAGGACATATCTTGGAAGTGGTGAAATGAAACACCTTGTGAAGGTACAAAGTTTAGGAAATAATGTTGTTTGAGTGTTATCTCCAAGGGAGATTCAATCAGATTGGGAAGATTTTAATTGATTTTGGTGTAAGGAATAATATTTTTTAGGGAAATTAATTTAATTAGCTGAATTAGGGTCAAATTGGTGATGTTTAATGGAATTTAGAAGTTTCAAGACAAATTGCCAAAGACAAGAACTAGATTTGAGCAAAGACTACACAACAATATTTTGCATAAAAAATTGAGGTGAAAATTTTAGGACAAGGCTTAGGGTGCCCTATTCTAGAGGTACAAAGGTTGCAAGTTTCATATCTTGCATAGGGAGAGTATATTTTGTAGGTCCTTTTCTATTAAAATATAGGTCTAAGGTTTGACAGAGTTCAAAAAATTAGTGTGTCTTAATTTGATGATAAGAGGCACATGACAAAATGAATGAAGGATTTTAATCATTCAAAGGAGTTGATAGATGAAATTAGATACACACATGAGTTCTCCAAAGAGGTAGGAGGTAGGACAAATTGCTGATAAGACAAAAATACCAATAACATGGTAGAAAATTATGTTTAGTTTTATGTTTTTGCAAGGAACAATGTGTTTTAAATGATTTATATTTCCAAAGTAAATATACAAAATTTACGAATGAGAATAAAATATTTCAAATCTAATTCCCTAAAAAAAGAAAAACAGATCTAAAGATTAAATCTAAAATATTTTGCAAATGTGATCTAAATTAAATTTACCAAAGTGTTTAATGAATAAGGAGTGCAAATAATTGATTTTCAAAATGAAATAAGTGCATATCAATAACAAGATATTCAAATAATCTAATACTTGATTAGATTACAAAATTTATTCTTATGCAAATCAAAAAAATTGTAAGTGTAGGATACATTGAGCTCACCAAAATGCTAAGTGGAAAATTGATCTAGATCAAACAAGTGAATAAGCCTATATCCAACTTTACCTCTTTTGGAAATAACATTAATATACAAACCAACTAGGGTTTCATGATTAGCTAACAACCTCAAGGGAGATCCAATCTTCTAGGGTTTGGTTCATTTTTGCAAAGGGAGAAAATTTTATGTATAATTTAATTAACAGGTATTTGACATAAACCCTAAATCTAAAAATATAATTTATCACACAAACGAAAATGAAAATTAATGAAACAATTGTGATACCTTGGAATTTATCCTACTCTAAATGTGGGAAATGACCAAGAAATGTGAATGAAAAAATAACAAGGACACCTCAAGATTAGCCAAAAGAGTGATAAACAATAAGGAAAATAGACAAAATAAGACACAAACGATTTCACCTTCCTTGCTGTTGATTTCTCCTTGATTGGCCCTTGCTTGGAATGATTTTGTGTGCTCCTTAGATGATTGCTTGAATGACTAAATGCAAGATTCAATGTGCAAGATGATTAAAGAGATGGCTAAATGATGATAAAAGATTGAGGATTCAAATGGGCAGCATGTAGTTATGAAAGTGCAAAGTGTTTAAAATGCCCTTGAGGAGGGGGTATTTATAAGAGAATTTGAATTCTCTAGAGAATTCAACGGTCAAGATGCATCCAACAAGGCCAAGATGAAGGGCTATGGTGGGTTGAGAACCCACAAGCCCTCACATCTTGACATGTGGAGGGTGAAGTGGCCAAGGGGATATGAGATGGAAATGAGTTGTCAAAAAAGGGGACATGAGGTGGAAAAAGGACATACACCTTGGGGAGTGAGGAGATTTCCACAAAAAGGGATTTCTTGTCCCCAAGTGGGAGTGAAAGAGACATTTGAGGAATTTTGGAATTCCTCAAAAATCTACATGGGAAAAGGAAAGGTGGTTGGGGATATAAATGTGAATTAAAAAATTCACATTCTAGGATGATCTAGAGGATAAAGGTGGGCTCCAAAAGGTGGGGGACTTGGTCACATGTGGAGATTGTGACAAGTCCAAGGTTGGTCACATGTGGAGATTGTGACAAGTCCAAGGTTCTAGAAGCCTTGGAAGGATGGAATGTGAATTAAAAATTCACATATAAAAGAAGGGAAGAATAAAAAGGAATTAAAAATTCCTTGAGGAATGATTAGGAATTAATCAGTAATTAGAGGACAATTAGGGGCTAGTTAGGATTAAAGCCAACTTGCAAAAGTTGGAGGATGTGACACATCTAATCAAGGATTAGGCATGTGCATCCTTAATGAAAGATGAAAATGATTAGGATCGAATGAAAATGGCATGAGAATTAAATAAATGTAATATTTATTTAATTTATTTGATGAAAGAGGATTAAGGGCGGTAAGGTATTTAATTATTAATTAAATACCTTAGGGATTTAGCAAATTAAAGATATTAATTAAATAATAGTAATATTACTTAATTAACGAATAAGAGGATGTTTAGACGAAAAGTGATAAATTTGGATAGATTAAGTGTCCAAATTTAGATGTCTACATTTTTTCCCTCTTTGAGATGGAGTTACGAAGTAGCATCATTTCAAAGAATATTAAAACATAGAACCTAGAAGAAGATGGTTAGATTGGAAAAGATGCCCTAGTCGAAGTGACTAGGAAGGAAGATGATGGGGGTAAAGATGAAAGTTGGGATTGAGGATGCCCCCTCGAGAGGACATGTGGGTTGAAGAGAACATGTGTGTGCTCTCGAAATAGATGATGTGATGCAAGGGGAGATGAGGAAGATGATGCAAGGTGATGGGGAAGAGAGAAGGAGAAGTGATAGGGGATGGATGAAGCACAAATGGATTTCAAAAGGTGATGTTGCCCCAGTCAAGGTACAAGCCAAAATGGGTTGATAATAGATGGAGTGTTGTCAATGAGGGAAGTAAGGATCCCGAAACAACACGAGGATAGGGAAGGATACATCCCACTGAGTGGTATTGATGAGGGAAGGATACATCCCAAAACACCACTAAAGAATAGGGAAGAATACCTCCCGATGATGATGATGATGAAAGTGTTGTTGATGAGGGAAGGATACATCCCAAAACAACACCAAAGGGATAGGGAAGGATACTAATGGATGATGATGATGAAAGTGTTGATGAGGGAAGGATACATCCCAAAACAACACCAAAGGTTAGGGAAGAATACCTCCCAAGGATGATGATGACAGTGTTGTTGATGAGGGAAGGATACATCCCAAAACAACACCAAAGGGATAGGGAAGGATACTAAGGGATGATGATGATGGGTCAGGGCTGGTAACGAGACTGGGGACAAGACCAAGGATTTGATTAGGTGATTTATGCGAGATTGAACAGATGAGGAGGAGAGTGATATGTGAGATGGAGAGAAGGATCATAAGATTTGGTTTGATATCCAAAGATTTGGACTGCAGATCGACGAAAGCTCAGATTAGGGGTTTGGTTAAGCTCAGATTAGGATAAGATTAAAAGCTCAGATGAGGGTGGGATTGAAGACGAGAATGATTGAAGGAGATGATTGGATTGATTATACACCGAGTTCCGGAGTTTAAAAGGGCGTAAGGTGTTGACAATCAGATTTTTCCCAATTTGGCAACTTTCAAAAATTGTCAAATTTTGCCATTTTAGGAAACCTCATGGATAGACTTTTGGGAGTCCCAATTTTTTCCAAGAAGTACCCATTGGTGAGATAGGATGAATTGCCAACTAACATCCCAGATTCGAGATATGCATTTTGAGCTGAGTGGAAACAATTTTTCAAAATATTGGAAAAAAATACTAAATTGGGATTTTGGGGGTCAAGATGAAACTTTGAGGCCCCGAAAATGGGTCAAAACAGGTTCCAATGGCTTTCAAACAAATTAGTGGGAAATCCACTCGTTATCACGTCACGCAACTACCCATCAAATTTTAGCTCAAATGGACACCCGAGTCAAAAGTTATGGCCTCCAAAAGGGTCGGGGTAGAAATCAAAAATCAATTTTGAAAATTTCAAGACATGGGTTTTGTTTGTTAGGAAAAATGAGGAACTGGGTCGGAATCGGTTTGTTTAAAAAAAGTCAAAAATTAGTGAAAAATTGGGGGTAAAAAGCTGGGGCGGGGTGGAGCCACCCCTCTGCGGCGGGGCGAAGCCGCCACTCTGGGCGGGGCGGTTCCGCCGCATGGGCAGAGCCGCCGCCTTGCGGGGGCGGTTCCGCCACCCTACGCGGGGTGCAGATGCCGCACTGGGTGGGGCGTTTCCGCCGTCCTGCCCGGGGCGGAGTCGCCGTCCTGCGAGGGTGGTTCCGCCGCCCTGCACGGGGAGGAGCCACTACTCTGGGCGGGGCGGTTCTGCCACCCTACGGGGGCGGAGCCGCTGCTTTGGGTGGGGCAGTTCCGCCCCGCTGCAACTAAGCATAGCCGCAGAGCGGGGGGGCAGACAAAGGGAGGCAAAAAAAGGACGGGGGGGGGAAGGAAAGAAGAATGTAAGAGGTAAGAGAAAGGATGAGGAGATAGGAAAAAGGATGGGGGGGGATGGGGGGAATTGGTGAAGAAGGATGAAGGGATAGGGGATAAATGCAAGATGATGAAATGGAAAATGAAATGCAATTCTAAATGCAATTTGCCATCTTCGGAGCACTGATTTTTGTTATAGCATCAAACACAAGACACCAAGGTATGAAAAACCAAGGCGAATTAGTGTCTAATGCATAAAACAAACACAATAGACAAGAAGGATTTCCCAACACCCCAAAGTCACAAAGACCTTGGTCGGGCCAGGTATTGAGATAACCACAAGCACAAAAGGATGCCCTAGCATAACACAAGACCTCAAGGATCTTGGTGGGTACTACGTGGGACAACCAAGAAGACACAAATAGACATAAAAAGATCAAGATATGCCCCTATGTTGACCAATCAAAACACACCATAATATGAGGGATTATGGCGGCCTTGACAAGTGATGATAGGGAGCTCAAATGATAAACAAAAGCCAAAAGCATCAAAAGATCACAATCAATTTCAAATGTCCTTTGCCATTGGATCAAGGGGATAAATGAGATTGATGAGGTCTGTTAGGAAGGATGCATCCTGTTGAGACCCATGATGGATACGAAACTAAAAGATCGTTATGACGCGGGATGTTCAAAATCGATTGGATTTCATGATACAAAGTGGATCTCATTTGTTAAGAACCAGCTAGATAAGGGCATAGCTTGATGACATGACACAAGGAAGACCAGACATGGGACTGACACACCCTAAAGACCTAGGGGCTTGGGGGCCGATCAAAGATTAGCCTTGCCTATGTGAAAGCGCAGAGCCCTCGTAGTTCAGTGAAAGGTGAACGACTGACCAAGATGGAGACCTTGATGGATGGTAAAGATAGGATGGACAAAAGGAGAAAGACCGATGATAGATGATAGAAGAGCAAAGTGGACAATGAAGATCGATGATGGATCAAATAAGCGACCTTGCCTATGTGAAAGCGTAGGGGCAACGTAGTTCAACAAGGCCAAAGGTAAACAATGGATAAAGGATGATAAGATGACAGTATAAGTGGATAAAAAGATGGGACCGATATGACAAGATAGGATAGACTTGTTAGATTGGATAGGATGATGACGATCACATAAAGCTTAGGGATGGGATAGTTATCCAAAGCAATAAAATGACTTGGGAGGATGATATGATAGATAGATGAGTGATGAAAAGTGATAGGAGATTGGAAAGATGTGCAAGAGAAGCAGGGGTGATGACGATGAGATAAATGGCATCAGGTTGCATGGGGGGAGGCCTATAGCCAGATACCAATGACAAGGGATTGTGAGATGGTATGAAGATAAAGATGAAAGAATGGATAGAGATATAGGGATGGGGGATGGGAGGGATTGTTTGGATAGATGGAAATAATAGGTTTCCAAAGCATGCATAGATAGGTGCCCCTATTTTGATCAAGATCACAAGAAGGATGGAGGGAATGGGAGATAAATGGGATATGATGGTAGTATGCGGAAGATAGATGGGATGGCGGGATTTATGAAGAGGATGGATAACATGAAGACGAGTGCATAGCGAGAAGCATAGTGGATGGAGGGAATGCATATCAGGAAGTTGCCCCCAAGTACAGATGGGGATTTACGCATGACGCCTGTTTTCCAGGTTTTCATCATGGTACTTATCCAAGGCGCTTGTTTTCCAAGTTTTCACCATTGGACGAATTATTTCTTTTTTTTTTGTGGATTTTTTATGATTTTTTAGACTTCTTTTTTTTGGATAGTAGGGGGATGAAAATGGATAAGGATAGGGATGTGGATAAGCAGATTTAGAAGACATGTGATAAGGATCAAGGTGTTATGAGCCCACGTTTGAAGTGACGATTGGATGTTGGTACAACCTTATTAGGCTAAATGGATTATGCATGAGGGTGAATTAGAGGGATTTGAGAGGGGAGATACATGGGATAATGGATGGGATGCTGCAAAGGGTATGGATGGAATGATGGGGTGGATATGTGATGGGGAGATGTGTTCAAGACCAACATTGGCACATGTGGTGGTGGATGTGAAAAGATAATAGGATTAAGGGATGGAGAATGTGGGGATAATGGAGGAGATGGAATGGTGAATTTCGGGACATAGGGACCCAAAACGGACTTAAGAGATGAAAGGGGTGTATGATTAGCTTTTGGATTAGCGATTTTGGATGTTTTTATAGATTTTTCATGTAATGGCATTGCATCTTTTTTTCTTTGGGATCCACATGGTTTTGATCTTTGCTTTGGTGGGCCTTTGTGGCCTATGGATTTGATGTAGATTTTTCTTTTCTTCACCATGTCTTTTAGAGGGGACATGGGGAGTCGCATATTCATGTGGATGCTTGGATTTATGTATTTTTTCTTTAACAGCCAAAACGCTTTTAGTAGCAATGGGATTAGTGTGAGGAGATGGATGATGTGGAGCAATGGGGATGGGAGTATGGGGATTATGTGTAGATGGAGGATGTTTAGGTAAGTGCCTTTGTTGATCCTAACTATGGGGTATGTGAGAGGGATGTTTATGATGGATGAGATGGATAGGTGGTGGATGGATAAAAGGCTGAATAGGATGAGATGGAGGAGGTGATTTTGGGATATAGGGGCCCAAAATAGACGTATGACCGGGAGAAAACAAGGACATGGTAGATGGAGGGATGTAAGGACCCAAAATGGATGGAGTAGATGAAGGAGGAAGATGGACGGTTGTTTTGAGGTGATACGATAGAGGAGGAGGGATGGCAACACATGATTTGGTGGGGCGATGGGAAGAGCCGATATTTCTTTTGGAAAAGGCTCGTTGAGGATGCCTATAGGTTGTACCAACATTTTTGGATTGTGGGTGGTGAGTAGTACATCCAAGACCTTGTGGATACAAATGTTCTTTAGCTTGGATGGGCTCTATAATACCTTGCTCATGAAGGCCTAAACCTTTTCCTTGATAGTTCATTCTCTTGAGTATTCGATCTAGGATAGGATTTTTGTTATTCTGGAAGAATGATGCGAGTTCATTATTAGGTGGAAGAGGAGAGTTGGTGTATATGCTTTGTTTTTCTTCTGCGAGGAGACCACCATGGAGGAATGTTAGAGGACCAAGGGGATATGCAAGCGGTGTGGGGATAGCATTTTAGATGATGATGGGGATCATGAGAAGGAGATGATGGGATAGCAACATTGGGAGAGGGTAGGGGCCATGACTAGGATCTTGGATTTGTAAGTAGTAGGCTCATACAGTAGGATGGAATGGGCGTTAGAGCTTGAATATGTGAGGATCATGGGATGGAATGGATGAGGGTGTGATCATGAGGTGGACTAGATGGGATGGTAGGATCTTGATCTAGAGAAGGGGATATGTTGGCATGCTTTGGATTAGACTCTTGGCGTGACTCATCGCGTGTGGGAGGCATGATAATGGAGTCTTGTTGGGACTCTTCAAGTTGGGAAGATGGAGGGATGGAAGATTCATGAGGTTCATTGGAATGGGTTTTGGTGCTACTAGGAGTGGGAGGAGTGGATTGGATTTGGGTGTCTTCGATGGATTGGGTTGATCTAGGAGTAGAGGGAGTGGATTGGACTTGGGTGTCTTTGATGGATTGGGTGGATCTAGGAGTAGAAGGAGTGGATTGGACTTGGGTGTCTTCGATGGATTGGGTGGATCTAGGAGTAGAGGGAGTGGATTGGACTTGGGTGTCTTCAATGGATTGGGTGGACCTAGGAGTAGAGGGAGTGGATTGGACTTGGGTGTCTTCAATGGGTTCAGTGGCTCTCATAGTAGGAGATGTGGGTTCAATGGATTTAGTGGGTTCAATGGTTTCAATGGTTTGATCAGTGCTAGGGGTGGTAACAACAATGATAGGTGTGGTGTGGAGAAGGGTCTCATCACTAGTTATCGTGGATGATGTATTGGGATGGCATGGTTCCATGACTTCAAGATGTGGAGTTGGGGATGGCTTCTTTGTAATGATTCCTTGGAGAACTTCTAAAATGAGGGACTTGCATATGGTTGGCTTGGCTGGGGTGGTAGAAATGGATGAGGGATTATGGATTGGTGGACCAGGGTTAGATGGAGGAATGGGATTGAATGTAGGACTATGAGTAGATGGGGGATTAGGATTGGATGGAGGACTAGGAGTATATGGATGAATGGGATTGGATGGAGGACTAGGAGTAAATGGAGGACTAGGATTGGATGGAGGGCTAGGAGTAGATGGAGGACTAGGAGTAGATGGAGGAATGGGATTGGATGGAGGACTAGGAGTAGATGGAGGACTATGATTGGATGGAGGGTTAAGGTAAGGATATTGGAGTGGTGAATTAAGATAGGGGGACATGGATTGTGGATTAGGACAAGAAGACATAGGTGGTGTAGTGGGACAAGAGGATGTGGGGGATGGATTATAATAAAGGTATTGGGATGATGGATTAGGATGAGGAGACATGGATGTAGGATTAAGGTAAAAGGGTGTGGATGTAGGATTAGTATGGGAAGATTGGAAAAGAGGATTAGGATAGGGGGACATGGATGGGGAATTGTAATAGGAGTATTGGGATGGAAGATGAGGATAAGAGGATGTAGATGTTGTGTAAGGGGATGATGTAGATGAAGGAGATGAAAAATATGGGGATGAAGAAGATATTGGATATCCATTGTCAAAGGTGGCATAAGGAGCATGATTAGGCATGGATGAAGACATAACGGGATAACTGGAAGGGGTGATTGGATTGTGGAAAGTGGGTGGAGAAAGCTTACTAGTGACGATAGCATCAAGGGGATCTATGTCATATTCTTCTTGATCGACAAGACTTTCATTATCATCGTCCACATAATTGGGGTTTCCCTTGACTACTATTGATGGAGGATGAGGATTCATGATGGTGAAAGGATAAAGAGGACGGATAAAAGATTTTGAATGGGAATGGATTAAAGCTCAAATCAGGATTTTGGTCACGCTCAGATCAGGATTGGACAAAAGCTCAGATTAGGATGATTGGATGGGATTGCTTCTGATTTTGATGGGATTTGGTAGACGGATGATTGGATGAATTTGATAGGATTGGTGTGATTGGATTAATTAGATGATTAGATGAATTTGATTAGAGTAATGGATTGGTTTGATTAGATAGGAATAAATGGAAGGTACCACTAGATAGAGCTCAAAAAATTGAGCAATTTTGGTTTTCGAACGAAGTTGATCCGATGCACGGTTTGTAAATGATAGCCCCGGGAAGTTAGGGGCGTGTCCACCCTGCGATGCGGGGCATGGCTGCCCTGGGGTGGTCAAATTCTTGATAGGTGGAAATGGAATGCACCACTAGATAGAGCTTAAAAAAATAAGCAACTTTAGTTTTTGGATGAAGTTGATTCGATGTACGGTTTGTAAAATGATGGCCTTGGGAAGTTAAAGGGGCATAGTCAGCATTCTGCAGTAAATTAGGGGCGTAGTCAGCTTTCTACAGCAAATTAGGGGCGTAGTCAACTTTCTGCAACAAAATTAGGGGCATAGACAGCAAAATCAGGGGCGTAGATAGCAAAATTAGGGGCATAGACAGCTTTTAGGGGCGTTGACAGCAAAATCAGGGGCGTAGACAGCAAAATCAGGGGCGTAGATAGCAAAATCAGGGGTATAGACAGCTTTCTATAGTAAATCAAGGGCGCTACCACCTTTTTACAGTAAATCAGGGGTGCTACCGCCTTTCTACAGGGGCGTTACCGCCTTTCTGTGAGGGTGCTACTGCCTTTCTGTGAGGGCGCTGCCACCTTTCTGTAGGGGCGCTACTGCCTTTCTGCAGTAAGGCAGAGTTGGGTTTTGATGGCAATGGCTATGGCAAGGACGCAATATGATAAAGTAAGGCCAAAGTATCAAAAATTTGACAGATTTTACACAAGAAAACACTTCAAGCAAGCACAATCCTATGATTAATATTAAGGGTATGGCAAGGCAAAGTCTTAATCTAGGATGCACAAGACTTCTAGGGAGTCCTCGATATACTCTCGGTACGTGAGGCACAACCGTGAACACCAGTCCATCACAAGCGTGAGTCGGGAACCCCGGCGAGATACTGAAAGACTCAGACCAACTCTTCATGTCTATCTAGGTATCACCCTAGCTTCGACGCTCCACCAATTACGACGCGACTGGATTGGGGTACAACTTTCATTCTCCCCCCTTTATATACCCCGCCGGTACATGTGGTTGGAGTCGTCCCTTGGGGTGATGAAATCCCCAAGCAGGTCCCACTAAAAAGAGGACACTAACTGTTTCCAACTACTCCCCAGGCTCACACGAAGTGCAAGGGGAAAGTGAAAACAAATCAATGCCCCCTTGGGTAACACAAAAATAAACAATCGCAGCAAGCAATGAAGTTTGTTCCCCCTAATTAGACTATATTCTAAAATAGCAAAGATGATTTTTGAAAATTTGATCAAGTAGATAACCCTGCAAACAAATGTTAGTTGTCTTCTTTTTCATCCTTGGTCAAATTACACCACAATATGCTACAAAATGTTAGCAAAAAACACTAATATCCTTGCCAAAAACAGTGTTAGAGGGTTACTACTTGAAAATAGCAAAAAACTAGAGCAAAAACGAAGCCAAAATGCCCATTTTACCTTCCAAACTGTGCTATTTTGGGGGCGCTGCCGCCTTTCTACTGGGGCACTACCGCCTTTCTACAGAGGCATTGCCGCCTTTCTGTGAGGGTGCTGCTGCCTTTCTGCGAGGGTGCTACCACCTTTCTGTGGGGGCACTACCACCTTTTTGCGAGGGTGCTACCGCCTTTCTGTAAGGGTGCTACCACCTTTCTGCGGGGGCACTACCGCCTTTCTGCAGGGGCACTGCTGCCTTTCTGTGGGGGCGCTACCACCTTTCACCTTTCTGTAGGGGCGCTACTGCTTTTTTGCTAGGGCACTACCGCCTTTCTATGAGGGTGCTACTGCCTTTCTACGAGGGTGCTACCACCTTTCTGCGAGCTTTTCCTGCAAAATTCTTCCTTGTTGTTGATTTCTCCTTGATTGGCCCTTGCTTGGAATGATTTTGTGTGCTCCTTAGATGATTGCTTGAATGACTAAATGCAAGATTCAATATGCAAGATGATTAAAGAGATGGCTAAATGATGATAAAAGATTGAGGATTCAAATGGGCAGCATGTAGTTATGAAAGTGCAAAGTGTTTAAAATGCCCTTGAGGAGGGGGTATTTATAAGAGAATTTGAATTCTCTAGAGAATTCAACGGTCAAGATGCATCCAACAAGGCCAAGATGAAGGGCTATGGTGGGTTGAGAACCCACAAGCCCTCACATCTTGACATGTGGAGGGTGAAGTGGCCAAGGGGATATGAGATGAAAATGAGTTGTCAAAAAAGGGGACATGAGGTGGAAAAATGACATACACCTTGGGGAGTGAGGAGATTTCCACAAAAAGGGATTTCTTGTCCCCAAGTGGGAGTGAAAGAGACATTTGAGGAATTTTGAAATTCCTCAAAAATTTACATGAGAAAATGAAAGGTGGTTGGGGAAATAAGTGTGAATTAAAAATTCACATTCCTAGGATGATCTAGAGGATAAAAGGTGGGCTCCAAAAAGGTGGGACTTGGTCACATATGGAGATTGTGACAAGTCCAAGGTTCTAGAAGCCTTGGAAGGATGGAATGTGAATTAAAAATTCACATATAAAAGAGGGGAACCTAGGAAGAATAAAAAGGAATTAAAAATTTCTTGGAGAATGATTAGTCTTAATTAATCAATAATTAGAGGATAATTAGGGGCTAGTTAGGATTAAAAGCCAACTTGCAAAAGTTGGAGGATGTGACACATCCTAATCAAGGATTAGGCATGTGCACATCCTTAATGAAGAGATTAGGAAATGGATTAGGATCAGATGAAAATGACATGTGAGGAATTAAATAAATGTAATATTTATTTAATTTATTTGATGAAAAGAGGATTAAGGATGGTAAGGTATTTAATTATTAATTAAATACCTTAGGGATTTAGCAGAATTAAAGATATTAATTAAATAATAGTAATATTACTTAATTAACTTGGATAAGAGGATGTTTAAATGAAAAGTGATAAATTTGGATAGATTAAGTGTCCAAATTTGGATGTCTACAACAATAATAGATCTAGAAGAGGTAGATGGAGGGGCACTTGTACATGAAATTTGAAAATAAATTAGAGGGACAAGGGTGAGGGTGCCCTTTTTTGGAATTGAGGATTCTTGAATTCTCGAAATAGGGTTTTGAAGGTATAGGTTTTCTTTGCACTTTTTTATAAATTTGTGTTAAAACAAAAGTTTCGGATTTGACTTGTACACATAAAAAAGGGGAAAAGGTTGTGTTTTATAGGAGTTTTCCTTAGTCAAACTCCATCTTTGGTGTTTCCATCTCCACAAACAACAAATGATGATGGTAAAGAGTGCTTACCTTAGGTTGGGAAGAGGAAAAGTAAACAATAAATTAATATAATAAACAATTAATAATTGATAATGTTACCTTAGGTATGAAACCCTTATTGGAGTAATGTCACACCATAAGGTTCCACAAAGAGTTGATTGATGGATGATTGAATTTCTTTGAAGACCTATAAGAGGTTATTCCACATAACACAATAGATTGTTGTAGCTTGCATGTAGAGGATAAATCACATGTATCTTTGTAAAATCATAATAGTTCATGATCGATCGTGATAGTGCCTAGTTACCCAAATGAGAGGGAAATTTTGTTTATATATGCATCCCAATTAATATTTATGGATATCAGTTGACCTAAGGTCACTTTACAATACTTAAGGTTGATACTCAAAATGATAAATATTGAAATAGGACACTTTTAGGGCTAGGTCACCCTTGCCCTTATCCATGTGATTTTAGCCCAAAATTCTTAGGATGTTGGGGATTTTAATGTATTCTCCCAATCTGGCCTTGAAATGAACAAATTATTAATATGATTAATTCTATAGGAAAAATAAGGTGCCAATATAGTGTGAAATTGTCAAGGGTGAAGATTTACGACACTACACTGTTTAATCAAAAAATTATACTAAATAACTTAAACTACTTACCTCTTCAACCTCGACATTGTCGTGGAAAAAATTTGGCTATGAGTTGGAAAATGAATAGTGAAGAACAAGGTCTCCAAGAATGAGACCATGCTTGACTATGCTTATAATCCATATGTTTGCAATGAAAAATATGGAAATGTAAAATACATGTATTCATCTCAATAGGTCGAGAAAGTTATTGATTAGTTGGGAGATGGGTTGGGGCCGTTTCAATGAAGATTGATGTTGAGTGATTGACTATTCAATGAGATTTCACTCATCGACTAGGACAGGAGCTTGAGGCTCACTGGAGCAAAGGGTTTGTTGTCGAAGCTTGCTGGAGCATAAATGCTTCCACATTCCTTCCTATGGGGGAGGAGCATATGAAAGAACATTAGGACTTGAACTTCTATATTTTAGTATGTTATGGTCTAAATTGATTGATCTTGAGGTTTATTTAGTCTAAACCTTAATGTGAGTGCATTACAATGCAGTCACATTTAGGTATCTAGAGGCCAAAAAGTGGGGTGGCCACTTTTTGATCCCCCATATTTTTGCACTTACCCTTCTATACATAACTTGAGACCTTTGGCATGCAAGTTGATGGGATAACAAAATAACATTCACATTTCAAAAAATGGCTTATGAAGCAAGATATTTAAAATTTAAATAGGGAGTAATAGTATGTAGATGCAATCCATTCTAATGGATAGGATGGAA
Organism: Sequoia sempervirens; assembly: GCA_007258455.2. Taxonomy (NCBI): domain Eukaryota; kingdom Viridiplantae; phylum Streptophyta; class Pinopsida; order Cupressales; family Cupressaceae; genus Sequoia; species Sequoia sempervirens. The sequence continues at coordinate 22,068 of VDFB02320739.1, read as the reverse complement.
TTTAGGGCCTACTCTAGGGAGTACAAGGCTTAATGAACTGGATTAGTCATTTTTAAGGTGATGGATAGAGTAGATCTAGGTGATATGTTCTAAGTTAGGGTTTGTTCATGTACCAAATAATATAAATTAACTAATAGGACCACACATATATGTAAGGTACACTAAAGTGAAATAAAACAAAGAGATAAACGTTTAGGATATAGAATTCTATCCTTTTCACATATATAACATTATAATTACAAACATATACATATATTAACATCATGAGATATCAAAATACAATCAACTATGCTAGCCCCACCTACTTGGTTAAGAAAATTAAATCCATGTTAAATTAATTTGATTAATATCAAATTGAGATGACAAAGAGGATGCACCTTGAACTTTGGGATCTAATTTCTTAATTACAATGATGTTAAATTCTATATCAATCTAATAGAATTGGTGTAAAAATATGAAGGAAATGATAGCACGCTATCAAAATTCAAACACAAAACATAAAAAATATCATTCAGAGTCTTTAAAACATGGAAATAATAGTTGATACTATCAAATTCAATCTAAAAATATGTAATTTGATTCTTCTACATTGATAAAACAAGAAAAGGTAGTAGATGTTCGGATTTTATTTCCATTTTCACTTGCTAATTGAAAGACTAAAAATTCTAGAATAAGAAGGCGATGACTGAGTGCATGGGAGACCTAGAGCACCGTGGTTGAGGGTTGCATGCCCTTGTTGTGTATGCCTTTTCTTGTGCATGTGTGTGGGGAATGCATAGGGTGTTGGCTAGTGCATGGGGATCTATTTGTGTGGTGTTGAGTGTAGTAGATTCGGTGGGAGTTCTATGGGAGAGACTCCTTAATTTTCTTCTTGCAGATTTTTCTCTGTATTTTTGTGGCATTGATAATAGTATCTTGGTTCAATTTTTTCAAATATTTTCTTTGAAAATTTTCTTAACTTTTTGTTGGAATCTTGGACTAAGAGGTGTCTCGATCTAGGATTATCTTCTCTTTTGGGTATGGCCTTGCTTAGAGAATCAATCTCTCCTCAAAATATGCCTTTTGATGAAGCATTATCAATGGATGTTTTGTCCCCATTCGCACATGAAAATATGGTTGAATTCTTAAATATATCTCTAAGTGGGGAGGGATCTTCACATAATGGGAGTCCTCATATCCTAAAGGTCAATGGGTGGTTGGAAATGAGTCTCAATCATCCTGTTTTGGTGATTCAACTAGAGTTAGTTGAAGAAGATGTTAATTATTTAGCTAATCATGTTTTAATCTACAAGTTCATGGGAGTTTGATTTCTCCTCATTTCTTTGGAATCATAAGGGTTAGATTGAGGTGATATTGGTAAAAAATAATTATTTTATGGTTGTTTTCAATTATCTGGCAATAGAAACAAGGCCTTTGAAGGGAGGCCATACTTCTTTAAATAGGTTAAGCTTTTCATAAAACCTTGGCATGTAGGTTTTAATCCAGTGGAGGAGATACCTTCAAGAGTTCCTATTTGGGTACATCTTCCATGGTTTCCATTATATTTCTAAAGGAACAACATTCTTCATATGATCACTTTGCCTCTTAGAAGGCCAATAGGCCCGTACCAACAAAATCTAGATAAAAAGCTAATTTATTTTTCCCAAATCTATATGGAAATTGATTTAAAAAAACCACTACTAGATTCTATAGAAATTTGTCTTAGATCCTCTTCATGGATCCAATAATTAGTTTATGAAGCACTCTCATTTTTCTATCAATTCTATCAAGAATATGGACACCTATAGAGGAAGTGTCCTAAGATTAACTCAACAGGGGTTTAGTCATGTTCCACCTTGTCAAAACTCTAAGGTGGACAAAGGGAAAGGAATTATTTCAATAGAGGATTAAAATAAAGAGATATTTATTCTAGTGAAGCCTCACAACAAGGGTAGAAGATAGAAAAGGCCTTTGTGTGATAGTCAAGGGGAAGGTGTGTTTAATCACTTTGAAATCCTTGATGATGGTTTGGAGAAACATGAAAGGTTTCTAGAGGGGATGTAGTTAGAGACAACTATTTTGGAAGTTCACTTGGAGATTCCCCATGAGGAAGTTAACTTGGGAAATCATAGAAAGGGATTCATGTAGACCAACTAGATGTAGATTTGGCTCCTAGGATTTCCTGTGACAAAATTAATTGAAAATACTGAAAGGGTAAAATTTCTTGCATCAATTGAACCTATACTTTGGATGGAGAAGGGAGATATAGACAAAGGAAAGGGAACTATCTCCTCACCTATATTGGGAATAGAAAAAAAATATCCTAAAGAGGGGTACAATAGATAAATCTTCCAAGGTAGGATGAAGGAAGGATCATGAAAAGATTAAGTTAATAGGGGAGATATTTATGGAATCTAGGTCAATCAAAACTATTGACTCACACCTCCAATTGTTAAAAAATGACCATTCTCTCATGGAATGTAAGGGGCTTGAACAATGAACCTAGATAAAAGGTTTTCTAAGAGTTAACTAGATCTCATTCGCTAGATATATTGTTTCTTCAAGAGACAAAGTTATCTTTGGATAGTATGAATAACTTAGTCTCTAGATTATGGTGGAGATGTTAGATTCAATGTATAGATGGACAAGGTAATGCAGGGGGGGTTTCTTGTTTATAGAATCCATAAATATTTCTCCTCTATGGTGGTTTTTTAGCATGGAGATAGGTGAGGTTATCTTGTTTTCTAATGTCTATGCCTTGACTAATTTCTCAGGTAAAGCAAAATTTATGGGGTTATATCTATTATATTTGATCCTATCTCCTTTTCATCCATGGATCCTTGATAGTGGCCTTAATTTTGTTGTCATCTTGGAGGAAACGAGAGGGGGTGTGAAAATATTGGATCCTTCTTCCATTATTCTAACTGATACTATGGATTTTATGAACCTAGTGGACATAAAACCGATAAATGGTATTTTCACCTAGAGGAACAAGAGATGTGGCAAGGATTTTATTTCAGAGAGGTTAGATAGATTTTTGGTGTCTAGTTACTGGCTTAGTAACATGTGGGATTATAGTTCTAAAATACTCAAGTGGAGGGACCTAGACCATTGGCCTAGCAAATTCTCTACTCAGTTGGTGGGAACCAAAAATAATTATTATTTTAAGTTTCAACTAATGTGGTTGTAGGATCCTTGACTATATGATCTTATGATTGTGTGGTGGAGCAAAGGTAGACTTCCACATCTAAATTTCTTTACTTGCATTTAATAATGTTTTTGATGAGGAATTAAATAGGTTTTGATGGGACCCAAAACCTAGTACATAATAGTTTTGAAGGGAACCATCAACCTATCAAAGAAAAGCAAGCTTCCACATAGATAAAACACAAACCATCACCAGCGCAATAGTAGCCTCTAAACATAGGCTACATCAAAAAACAAGCAAGGGCTCGAAGCCCTTTTACAACCTAGTTTTAATCGAGACCAAAAACCCTTAGATCCACAAATAACTTGCTTGCATTTGCCAAGCATCAGCAAACCATCCACTCATGGATGACACCATTGAGCCATGAAAAATAACCTACTTAATGGTCTAAGACACCATCAAACCCCTAAGAAAAAAAACCAGCAAATCCAACATCCCCACCTCAATAGGGGAGTTGGAGAGCACAATAAACCACTGGACACAAGCCTTAAAGGAGAGCCATTGAGCCTAAGGGGCCTCATCCCACTAGGATGTAGAGAGAAACTTAGAATACCACATAGCCTGTTGGATCTCAGTTGAGTTTATGGTTTTTCCTTGATGACAAAATCTCTTTCAGTTAGTTCTCTTTGATGATCAGTCTCAGGATGGTTCTCTTTGCATACCACAGGTGTATTTCACATGTTACAAGCCATTTTTTTACATTCTTTGAACTCACATTTTTGAAGGAATTACAGTTACCTTGGTTCTAACATCTCTTTCGTCTAAAGGTTTTGGTTGTTTCTCATTCAGGCTTACACATATCAGTGTGAGAATGGCAAGGTCTCCCCGATCAATTTTGAAATGTCTGTGTTGCCTATCAGCAAGACATTTCTGATGTCATGTCAACTAGATTTTTTCATTCAGGCAGCTTTCAGCGTGACATTCTCTTTTGTTTTGGCGACACAGATGGATTATATTGGCATAAGTTATACTGTCGGTATGTGGTCACAGCAGAATTGCTTTGTCTCACCGATTGGAGGTTGACTGGGAACATATCGGCAAGAGTTTAAGGCTTCGGTGAAGGGTCATAGTGAAAAGGGTTATGTCTCCCCGACTAATGCATGTGGAAGTCTATTGAAAAGAGCTTGGCAATATCAGAATGTGATCGCGGCAAAGTGGTTTTGTCTTGCCGACATGGGATCTTCTTCAATGGGTTCTCGGGGAGTGTCTTACCGAACATCACATCTAGGGTTTCACTTTAGCTAGACATGGAGTATTCAGTTTAGTATCTCAACGAATTCAAGTGTGTCTCACTGACCGTATGCATATGGAGTCTTATCGGTAAAACTAATGGCTATCAATATAATGTCTTGGTGAGACCTTGTTGTCTTACCGATTAGAAACAAATGGGTGCTTTTCGGTGAGAGATTTCATTTGATATAATATCTTGGTGAGGTTTTCTTGTCTTGTCGACTGACAACATAAAGGTATGCATCTCAGTAAGAGTTGGGGTTTTTGGCGTGAGGTCTCGGCGAGTGACCTTCAGTCTCGTCGATGGAGCACAATGGGGGATTTTGTCGATATTGGATTTGACTTGTCTTAGCGACACACAAGTGGATGAAGTCTTTCAAAAAGACATAGTGTGCTCTATAGGAGGTCTCCCTGATATCATAATGTTATAGCGAAGCACATAAGACAAAAGGTTTATGTCAGTGTGAGAACATTAATGTCTTGGCAATCTATTGTGAGCTCGGGGCTTTTGGCAAAACAAAGTGAATTCTCTATAGGGTCTACCCAATAAAGAAGGGTCATGGTGAAACAGAAGGAACCAAAGTATGATTAATGATTGAATTACTTTCGGCATAACGTTACATAGATGGAAATGAGAGTTTAGGGAAAATTTTCCTGATTATTCTTTTTGGCTGGGTATGGAACCCTAGCCTAGCCACCATCATGAGAATTTTAGTTTCTATTGTTGCTGGTTGTAATGGCTTTATCAGTGGTATATGGAAGTTTGATTTGGTACGTTTATGGCTGGAAGCTCAATAGTGGTTGATGGAGCCATGGGAGTTGCAGATTTGTCTATGGTGGGCAGTTGTGCTTTTTAAACAGTGAAATGATCAGATACGTTTCAGATTTGTTGAGGTCGGCTCTTAGCTGGGTGAAATGGCTCTTGTATTGGGAAATCAATTTCACCTCGACTAATAATCTTGCTAGGTACAAGATGAAGTTTTCTTTTATAAACAACTCTATTAACTTCAGTCTGAACATTCTCAGGTTGGTTGTTTAGCCGTTACTTCTGAAGACAGTTACTTTTCTGGCATTTAAATCAAAAATATGTATAAATAGAAGCAAAAAACTATGTTTTCTGTTCGGTTGTTGTAATTCTGAGATTATCATTCCTTGTCTATATGAAAATGTATGGATAAACTCTGCAATAAAATCTAAATAACAAGATGCAGAGATATTGTAAATTTCTTCTCTATATAGTATTTTAGGTATTCAATTATTGAATCTTTAAGGTATTTTGTAGATGAGAAAATAGAGAAACATGTGTTTAATTGAAAATAGAGAAATCCTCTAAGTTATTATTGTTGTTCAAATCATAATTTGAGGGGTTGGTACTCATTGAGATAGATATCTCTAAATGAGGGGTTGGTGCTCCTTGAGTGGGTGCTAAAAAATCAACCTATAAGGCATTGTGAATAGTTGATTAAAAGATTAAGCCTGGAAAGCATTTTGGGAGTCGTTTTTATACCCTAGGAGGGTTTTCTACTCGGCAAATTTTGTGTCTCTTTGTTCCTTTGTGTTCTCACTACTTTACTGTGTTGTTGTTTCAGTTCACTGTTGGGATTATTACTTTTCTCAATTTTGTTTATGAATGATTACATTCAACTCATGAATTCATTAATTAGAGTAATATTGAGATCAAATATGAGCTATATTTTTGAATTTTTTGAAAATTGGTCAAATCTGTTAAGACACTGATTCACCCCCCCTCTTAGTGTCATTTTAACTCTAACATAGCCTATAGTGAAAAATTCCAAATACTAGAGAACCCAAAACATCTATGGAAAGTTCCAACAGTAAAGACTCTTTCGAACCACTTTGGTAATAGGAAACCAACACCAAAACCACCTCTAAAGGAATGAGCTCCCCTCTATTGGATAGGATGATACAATCAACAAAACCACTGCAGCCAGAAATCACTAGCACCCTCAACCTCCACCTCCATAGGAGATCTTCCCACCTCAATAAGAACAACAACTCAAGTAGGTCCACCTCCATAAGACCTAAGGGTAAAGCAAGAACAATAGCCAAGAAAGCAACTGTAGCATCCTTCAGTAAACACTGCACCATAAGAAAACCACTTTAGAGCCTTCAAGATAAACCAACAAATCTGAGCCTTCATAATATAAACATGAAGCAGCTCATCCCAAGAAAAAACCTCAAACCTGAGCATCAACATCCACTTGAGGGACAAGGGGAACATCAACAACCTCAGCAAAGAGGGTCTAACGACACTTAGCCAAAGAGAATACGACCCTAGAAAACACAGCAGCAAAAAGAAACACAAGCCAAAAGACCAACAAAGGAAAAGTCCCAGTCTTAGAATGAATGGGAACAACCAAACCCTAAGAGGAATAGGGGGCCCCAAGTAAGATGGAAATAAGGAGAAGGGCCAACAAAAATGAACACCAAGAAACCCCAACATGCCAGCCAAAGCTGGAGATGGGCCAAAGCTTCAAACAACCACCTAGAGGGAGACATCACCATTCCACAGAGAGGGAACAAGAAGAACCCAAAACACTCAGAGAACAAAAACCACCAAAAGAGAGCCAACAAACAAACAGCAAGCAGAAGCGAAGGACAACCAAGAAAAAACAAGAAGCAGAATAGGCCAACACTAAGATCCCCCAAGCCATCCTACTATGGCGAGTAGGAGCATAAAAAAACCTATTCTTCAACTATTCTTCCTTAGAAAGACTAGTGCACTCTCATATCCGGGAAGGCAGCAAAAAAAAAGCAATAAGGTCACCCGAACAAATCCCTTAGATACAAAGTGTTTTGTAGGCTAACACTGATCACCAACCACCGCATCATCTTCTAAACTTCAGCATCATGTTTAGAAAAATACGCAGAAGATCCACCTCCATTGCCATTCCTATCAAGTAGACAAAGGATGGAAGATGACCATCCACTAAAAATGGAAAAAACAATATTTATTAGTTATTTTTATGAATTTGATAAATACCAATGATATATGGAAAATGGTTTATTTTACATATTTTATGGTTTAAAAGAGTTATTTTGTAATGATTATTAGTTAAAGGTTATTGATAAAGTTGGAAAGTGCAAGAACGTGTGTGTGCAGGAATAGGTTGAAGAACGATAACTTGGTTGAGGCAAGGATGCTTAGCCGAATGACGAATGGTAAACAAGATTGGAATCCAGAATCTCACACACTATGGTAGACCATGACATCTACATTTGTCTTGTAAAAGAAAAAATATTATTCTTGCTTGTATGAATCATGAATGAATAAATAGGTAACTTAAATGAAAGAAACAAATTCATGGAATTATTTGTCTTACCTTGTCTATTCTAAATCTAATTTCATAATGGAAATGTAAATGCATTTGATTGTACCTAAAAATCATGAGAAAAATGATTATGTTGTTTGATCTTTTAAAAGAACTTGAAAGTAAAGTCTTGAAAAAGGAAATAGAAAAATGTATGATTGTAAATTTAAATAAATATATATATATACATATATACATATATATACACAAACACACACATATATATATACAAATAAGTATAAAATAATTTCTACAATATAAGTGTTTCTTTTATTCACAATTTTTTTGTGAAACTATAGTGAAGGAATTGATGACAGTGATTATTCACATTATCCCTTCATAATATCGACCCCTTAAAACAATGGGAATGAATGGATAATGTTGAACAATAAGGGAGTGGGGTAGCTAGATAGTGGAGGTATGGAGAGTTAAGATTTCTCCAAGAATAGAATGTAGGGACTTGAAGGACAAAGATAGTGGTAATTTTGAATTAGAGGATTCAATCAAGCAAAAGTAGGGGAGGTGATTGAGGAAAAAAGTAGCAGAAGGAAAAATCACAAAGAGGGGAGATATCCAATTCCATTTAATTAAGGAAAGAGCATTAAACTTGCAAACAAGAGGTAAGAATGATGCCTCCTTAAAAAATTTCCTTCAAAATAATTAGTTTTTCCTTCTCTCTTAAGCAAATCTCAGCTCAATCAGAAATCGTGCTCCCTTCTCATTAGCTTTGTTTTATACTTGCGGCTTTGTTTCCATTTTATGTGTTGCGAAATTATATAAAGCCATGTTTGGGGGAAATGAAAACCCCATTTTTGGCCTTCATTGAGTGTAACGACATGCAAAAGCATGATCACCTGGAAGGTCTGTGTTCGGGCTCTAGCCTGCATGTTATTTTATATTCAAACTTGAGAACATCAATATGTTCTCTTTGATGAGAACATCATGTTTTTTGTTAACCACCCATGATACGCATTCAAATGATGTTTATGCTCATAGGAATATGTATGTATATTGTTTCATGGGGTTGAATTGAATGGACCATTCAAGTGTAAATCTCAACTTAGAATGATCCATATCATTCTACTCCATGTGTTTGTTAATGGGTGGATAATAACACCAACCATGTTGTAGTTTGATGGATGATATACCTTGTCCTATCCAAGCATAGTGTTGAAGAATATTATTGACCCAGTGTCAATCTATATTGATCGATGGTCCGTATTTAAACATATAAATAAGTATTTAGGAATGTATTCCCCATGTCATACTATTATTTCCATTTTGTGCCAAACAATCAAGCTTCAATCAGAATATAGATAGGAATGATGCTATCATTCTATTGTGACTATTGTTGTAATGCTTTTTGTAAACAATAATGCATGTGTTATATCGACTTGTGGTAGCGAACATATCAACCATTAAAGGATGAGGGTATATGAAACCCTCATGGCTTATTAATTTCTTCTATTTACTTCTCAATGACACACACACACATATATCTGTGTGTGTGTATAAAATATGTGTCTGTGTGCATGCTCGTAGATCATGTGTAAGAATCATACAGATTCAAGTAGTAGGATATACTCTGTAACTTTTTAAGTGATAAATTGTTTCCTTGAGCATGAGGCCGACAACACCATTGAAAAACTAGGTGAAGGATAAAAGTCGATAGCATAGTTAATGCAAACCATTCCCAATATTTTCACTAGATAAGCATATATGTGTGGTTGAAAGAACATAATTTAGAACACCACAATTCTCTGATTAGACATAGAGAAATAAAGGATTTGATGTCTATCTAGAACTAGATGATTGGAGGATAATGTTATGTTTTTACAAAGCAATTCAATCTGATAATTGACAAAGCTTAATACTGATTTTCGTTATGCTTTTGAAGTTGATTTTGTCTTTTCATTTTGTTGTGAATGGAATATAGTAGATAAGACCAAAATTTATGTATAAGAAGAAATCAATTTATCTTTATCTATAAATCTGCATGTTGAATGAATTTTACTTTTATTATTCTTAAAGAATGTATATGCATATACAAACTGTGAATAATATGCATATATGTGCACATGCATAAACTCATCATTTATGCATGAACATATACATGTGATATACCTTCTTATTTCATCTTAATTTACTCATTTGAATATGACTGTTTAATCTCATTTGCAATGGAAAGAACTGTGGAAATGGAACAATGTCGAATTGCAATATGAATCTTAAGGAAAGATAATTATATGATGAATAGATGAATATATATACTAGATTTAAAATGAATTACTTGTTTGATGATCGATGATGTGAAATGATACAAATTACTAAGATAGATTGTAGCACATTGGAATATGATGCTAGTAGATGGTCTAGAAGGGAGGGATACCCCTTTGTTATGGAAAGATACCTTCTAGGAATGGGTTCTAGAGAGTGTATATTTTATTTTTCAAATCTAATTTAAGTTGAATTTAATGCAACGTGAGCTTGGCCAAGCTTTGCAATCATTTTTTATTTTGAAACACTATTATTATTTATGCTCTCTCTATTATTTCTTTTATTTACCTAACATGGAACTTGCATGTTCTAATAGTAGATAGAGATGCATGTAGTTAGGCACACACAAATTCCACCTTGAAAACTGTATCTCTTGCTAAGTGTTTCATGCAAGGTTAGGCATTCTTCAATGGACTAAGAATTCCATGGATGCATTGCTTCATGGTTGGGTGGAAAATCACCTCAACCATGTTCTCATCCACTAATGGAGGTGAGATTTCACAAAGGAATTACAATGGAATTCTATTTTATGTACTTTTATCATTAATGTAATTATTGTATTGACTATTGATATTTTGAAATGAATATATATTCAAATTTTTATTTATTTATGGACATTTAATTTCTATGTTGAAAAATAGCTATGGGATTTATGTCACAAATTTATATTCACAATGTCAATTATTAATTTATTTTGGAAATATTAGTTGGGCATGTTACATTTGGTATCAAATCTTAAGGTTTAGCTCTAGGCCTATGAGCCCACGTTGGTTGGATTAGGGAATAGTTGACCCCTAACTAGAAATGAGTTACCTTGAAAATAATCAAATTTGAATTGGTTGTAGTAAATGGGAAGGTCCAAGTCATGAAGAAAGAAAGGAAAGACAATTAAGGCTTCAAAAATAAGAAGTTATTGAAGAGAATCCCAAACCCAAGGACCAACCTAAGGTTCCTGATAATGAAACTCTAGCACACACCCTCAAATGACTCAAGTTGGAGAGAGGAAAAAATATTGAGGAGTCCAAACAAACTCTTAAGACTAAGAAACCCTCCACATTTAGAGATTGGCCAATAGGATGTCGACCTAATGCACCTTTATTGACTAAAGAGGAGAAGGAGTGCTTGCATGCACATCTTACCTCTCCCAAGAAGGATTATGTAAATTTGGAAGAGGACCTAGAGGAGTGTCCTCTTTCCGATAATAAGGGAACTGTTTAGTATGGAAATTATTTTGAAAATAAGGATCAGTGTAAATCCATATTTAATATAAATAAAGAAAGTCTTTTTTTTGTTGTTCAAGGACACGAAACTTGAAGACTTGTCTTGATGTGAATGAATGAGTATATCTCTTTTAGATTACATGTTGTGTACATAGCATTGTGTAGATGCAATTTTTTTAATGTAAAACCTTGTGTTAAGAAATGCTAAACACGACTGTGGGGCAGGTTGAGTGTGATTCATTATGGTTACCACCAAACAAGAAGTAGGTAGTGGCGGATAGGAAAATAGGTCGAGTGAGAAGCTAGATGAAATATTTGAACTTTTGAACTAACAAGAAACCTAAATGGACCATTTGGAACAAGAGTTTGGAGGTGTGTAGGAAGATTGAAATCTTAGGAACGAGGTATCCAACCAAGGAGAAAGGGGTCAAGGGGATCCCAATCAGGGTAGAATTGAGGAAGAACTAGGAAAAGATCTTAAAAAGGTAGCACCATCGAAATTCAATGGCAAGGCCATCGAAGATGAAGCCAAGGCATGGATTATAGAAATGGAAAAATACTTTGTGATCTACAACCTATCAAACCAAACCAAGGCTGATTGGGTTGCATATGAGTTGTTTGGAGAGGAAGCTACTGGGTGGGACAATGAGAAGGTGGAGAGGAGACTTCAACCAAAGGAGATCACTTGGGATTTTTTCCTCCAATCTTTAAGGAAGATTTGGCTACTACAACTTTTCTTTGACAAAAAGATAACTGAATTTCAAAATCTAACCTAGGGCAGCCTAACCATAGTTCAGTATTGGGAGAAGTTTACCAATTTTCTCAAGTATGTATTGTAGTATCAATCTAATGAGTATTTTTGGATTTGAAATTTTATATTAGGATCAATACGTCACATTGGAGCTAAGGAGGACCTCCACAATCCCCTTATAATGATGGTAGAAGCTTTTGAGAAGGCCATTAAGAAAGAACAAAAGTTGTAATGATTTTCCAATCTTTGCAAGGGTTTAGACTTCAAGCCTTGATTCAAAAAGAAAAAGTTTTAGAAGGGTGATAGATAGAAGGGAAATAAGTCCTATCAAATCATGAATTTGAAAAGAGAAAGTGACCCACCAGAAAAGGAAGAAGGCATCCAAGGAGGAAGGAATAAAAAGTCTAATAGGGGCAATGGCAACTTTAACAATAACTAGAGGTACTCAAAAGAGGATAGGTCTAGAGGTTGAAAAGGACCACGTGATGGGTGTTTCACTTGTGGGGGAGACCATTATGCATCTAGTTTCCCTCAGAAATCAAAGTCACAGAAGGAAGGAAACTAGAAACAAACCTCACAACACAAGATCCATGTGGTGGTGGATAACAGGAAAGCAGAGTAACAGGCTTCTCTAATACAATTGACAAGTAAGCTCTATGGTTGAACAATTTCTATTTTGATATATTTTGGAACTACTGAGTGTTTTCTATATCCTAGAATGGTTTCTAAGCTTCCCATTAGACCTAGATATTTGGTAGACTCATGGTCAATTTAATATGGAGATCAAGTAGAGAAGGAAGTAGATTCATGTTTCTTTTGTAGCGAGTTAGAACTTCCCAACGCCCTGACCCAAGTTGACCTTTACGTGGCACCTCTAGGATCCTATGATGTAATATTTGGAATCAATTGGTTAATTGAGCACAAATCTATTGTAAATTGTGAGGATAAGATGATGAGTTGTCTAAATGACTATGGATACAAGGTTGAGATTCATGGGATACAAAGACACTTGGAGCTTAGGCATATCTCAGCTATGTAGCTCAAGAGGGCTTAGAGGAAGGGTTTTGTCATATATGTGGTGCATGTTAGTGAACCCAACAAAGAGAAACCATACTTAGATGATTACCCTATCATTTGGGAATTTTGAGATGTGTTTCTCGAAGATCTCACCAAGATTCCTCCAAAGTGAGAATTTAATTTCTCCATAGATCTAGCACTTGGATTTGAGCATCAGTCTAAGGCCCTGTACAAGATGAACACCACTGATTTTTATGAACTAAAAGCCTAGTTATAGGAGCTATTACGAAAAGGGCTCATTAGACCTAATGTGTCACCTTGGGGAGCACTAGTTATCTTTGTGAAAAAGAAGGATGGAACCTTGCATCTTTGTATTGATTATTAGATGTTGAACAAGGTAACCATAAAAAATCAATATCCCCTCCTGAGGATTGATGAACTATTTGATCAAATGAAGGGAGTGTCATTATTCTCAAAAATGAATCTTAGATCTAGTTATCATTAGTTGAGAATAAAGGAAGAAGATATTCCAAAGATTGTTTTCCAAAATTGGTATGGGCATTATGAGTACACTGTTGTACCGTTTGGATTGACCAATGCACTCGTAAATTTCATGAATCTTATGAACCACATGTTTTTGGACTGTTTGGATGACTTTGTTCTACTATTTATTAATGACATTCTAATTTACTTCAAGTCTATTGAGGAGCATGACTGACACTTGAAGATAGTCTTACAGCGTCTAAGGGAGAAGATTTTTTTTGGAAAGCTATCCAAGTGTTCATTTTATCAAGATAGGGTGCACTTCATAGGTCACATTATTTCATTGAGGGAGTCTTTGTGGATCTCGAAAAAGATAAAAGAAATCATGGAATGGTTGATTCCTCAAAGTGTGACTGAGGTGCAAAGATTTATGGGCCTTGTCAGGTATTACAAGAAATATGTGCAAGGGTTTTCTCAAATTGTAGCCCTAATAACTTCACTTCAAAAGAAATGAAATAGGTTTGAGTAGAATAAGAAGTGTGAACAAGCCTTCCAACTCCTAAAGGAGAAGCTCACAACAACCCCAATGTTGACTATAATCGATCCCAATGGTCAATTCTCAGTGATCAAAGATGCTTCAAGAGATGGTGTAGGAGAAGTGTTAATGCAAGATGGGAAAGTGGTGGCGTATGAGTCAAGGAAGCTGAAATAGCATGAAGTGTATTACATGCCATGCTATCTAGAATTAGTAGCTATAGTGCATGCCTAATAGATGTGGATACATTATCTTTTGGGGAATCCATTTGAGCTCAAAATGTATCATTTGGGATTGAGATACATCTTCACTCAACCAAACCTGAATGCACAACATATGAGATGGCTAGAATTCCTTAATGAGTATGACTTCAGAATTGAGTATATAAAAGGAAAGGAAAATAGAGTGGTAGATTCTCTTAGTAGAAGAAGACATCTAGTAGTCATGATGTCTACGAGATCCAATTTAAGGTAACAAGTGATGCAACACTTGTAAGAAGATGAGCATTATGAGAGGGTGAAAAAGCTCTAGAAGAGAATCTATCAGACCATCGATTCGATGGGTATGAGTTTGAATTGGATAGTATCTTAAGATATCAGAGGTGGATGTATATTCTAGATTCTAGAGAGCTTAGGAAGGGAGTCCTAGAAGAATTCCATACTGTAGCATATTCAGGACACCCCAGAGTTACAAAGATGATCAGAAAATTGAAAACCTTATATTATTGGTTGAAGCTTAAGAAGGATGTATTAGAATAAATAGCCAAGTGCTTGGAGTTTCAGTGAGTTAAGGCTAAGCACGTGCATCCAACAAGGATCCTTTATCCTCATGATATACCTAAGTACAAATGGCAAGTGATTAGCATGGAATTTGTATAGGGGTTACCCTTAAGTAAGAGTAGACAAGTTGTCATTCTAGTAGTAGTCGATAAGTTGACTAAGGTAGCACATTTTTCTCCAAGGAATCTTAAGGATGGAATGTTGACCTTGGCCAAGAAATTTTCCCAAGAGATCTTCCACTTACATGGAGTTCCAAAGACCATTATATCCAATAGAGATACACAAATGATATCAAGGTTCTAGACAACCTTGAATGCAACCTTGGGGACTAAACTAAATTTCAGCTCATCCTATCATCCTCATACTAATGGTCAAACTAAGAGAGTGAATTAGGTAGTGTAAGTTCTCCTTCAAATGTACTATATGGATTAGGAGTATAAATGGGAAGAGTATCTACCACTAGTATACTTTTCTTATAACAACTCCCATCATGCATCGTTAGGTATGGTACCTTTTGAGGCCTTGTATGGGAAGAAGTATCACACTCCCATCAATTGGGACATATTGGAAGACAAGATCATAGTGGGTCCTAAAATGTTAAAAGAGATGGAAGAGTAGATGAGACTCATCAAGAGCAGACTGAAGGAGGAAACCGATAGATGTAAGAGTTATGCCGACAGAAATAGAACCTTTAGATAGTTTTTTAGTTGGGGATAAGGTCTTTTTAAGAGTCAAGCCACATAAGAGCTCAATTACCTTTGGGAAATCAACCAAGGTTGCTCCGAGATATGTGGGCCTGTTTGATGTGTTGGAAGTAATCAACTCAGTTGCATATAGACTTTCTCTATCACCTTTTGTAGCTCAACTCCATAACATGTTTCATGTTTCTTTGCTTAAGCCATACCACCCAAATGAATCTCATATACTTGATTGGAATTCTTTACAGGTGGAGGATCTAGGAGTGGTGCTGGTAGAGCCCACTAGAATTTTGGATAGATGCAATGTCAAGTTACAAAATAGAGACATTTTTCAACATAAGGTTCAATGGGATCAATATTATAAGGACAGTGCTACATGGGAGAATGTGGAGGAAATAGAATGCTCCTTTCCTTATTTGATTTCTTATATAGACTACTGGTGATTCACTGTATGTTGTTGCTTAATATTTTGGACTTGTATGTTATGATGTTTTGGCTTGATAATAGTGAGATTTGATGTTGAAGTGGACATGTGTGATTCAATTTTATTTAATTAGACATTGGGATGATGTATCTTCCTAGTGGGGAAGGATGTCACATCTCAATTTATTTGCATGCATTTAATAATGTTAAGTTAATTGAAAATGGATAAAACAATATTTATTAGTTATTGTTTATGAATTTGATAAATAAAAATGATATACAGAAAATGATTTATTTTTCAAATTTTATGATTTAAAAGAGTTATTTTGTAATGATTGTCGATTAAAGGTTGCTAATAAAGTTGCCAAGTGCAAGGTGTGTGTGTAGGAATAGGTTGAAGAATGAGTTCACTTGGTTGAGGTAGGGATGCTTAGCCGGATGACAAACGGTAAGGAAGATTGGAATCTAGAATCTCACACACCAAAGTAAACCATGGCATCTACATTTGTCTTGTAAATGAAAAAATATCATTCTTGCTTGTATGAATCGTGAATGAATAAATAGGTAACTTAAATGAAAGAAATAAATTCATGGAATTTTTTGTCTTACCTTGTCTATTCTAAAGCTAATTTCATAATGAAAATGGAAATGCATTTGATTGTACCTAACTATCATGAGAAGAATGATTATGTTGTTTGATCTTTTAAAAGAACTTGAAAGTAAACTCTTGACAAAGGAAATTAAAAAAAATGTATGATTGTGAATTTAAATATTATATATATATACAAATAAGTATAAAATATTTTATACAATATAAGTGTTTCTTTTATTCACAAATTTGTTGTGAAACTATATGAAAGGAACTGATGACACTGATTATTCACATAAACCCTTCATAATGTTGACCCCTTAAAACAATGGGAATGAATGGGTAATGTTGAATGACAAGGGAGTGGGGCAGCTAGATAGTGGAGGTGTGGAGAGTTAAGAGCACTCCAAGAATAGAATGTAGGGAATCGAATGACAAAGATAGTGGTAATTTTGAATTAGAGGAGTCAATCAAGCAAAGCTAGGGAAGGAAATTGAGGAAAAACGTAGCAGAAGAAAAAATTATGAAGAGGGGAGATATCTAATTCCATTTGATTGAGGAAAGAGCATCAAACTTGTAGACAAGAGATAAGATCAATGCCTTCTTAAAATGTTTCCTTCAAAATAATTATTTTTTTCTTTTCTCTTGAGTAAAGCTTGGCTTAATAAAAAATCAAGCTCCCTTTCATTAATTTTGTTTTATACTCATGGATTTATTTCCATTTTATGTGTTGTGAAATCATAGAAATCCATTTTTGGGGGAAATGAAAAACCCATTTTTTACCTTCACTAAGTGTAACGACGTGCAAAAGCATGATCACCTTGAAATTTTATGTTTGGGCTTTATCTTGCATGTTATTTTATCTTCAAACTTGAGAACATCGATATGTTCTATTTGATGAGAACATCATTTTTGGTGTCAACCACCCATGATACCCATTCGAATGATATATACGTTCACAATAATATGTATGTATATTGTTTCATGGTGTTAAATGGTATGGACCATTCGAGTGTAAATCTTGACTCAAAATGATCCATATCATTCTACTCCATGTGTATGTTAATGGGTGGATAATAACATAACCCATGTTGTAGGTTGATGGATGATATACCTCGTCCTCTCCAAGCATAGTGTGAATGAATGTTATTGACTTGGTGTAAATCTATATTGACCAATTGTTGGTCTTAAACATATAAATAAGTATTAGGGAATGCATTCCCTATGTCATATTGTTATTTCCATTTTGTGCCAAATGATCAAGCTTCGTTCAGAATATAGTTAGGAATGATGCTATCATTCTATTGTGACTGTTGTTGTAATCCTTTTTGTAAACAATAATGCATGTGTTATATTGATTTGTGGTAGATAGCATATTTTCCATTAAAGGTTGAGGGTATATGAAACCATCATGACTTAAGAATGTCTTATCTTTACTTCTTGAGAACATGTATATATGTGTATATATACATATACACAGATATGTGTGTGTGTGTCCATGCTCATTGATCATGTGTAAGAATCATAAGGATTTGAGTAGTAGCATAAACTCTGTAAATTTTCAAGTGATAAATCATTACATCAAGCATGAGGCTGACAACACCATTGAAACATTAGGAGAAGGATATAAGTCGATAGTATAGATAATGTAGATCATCCCCAATATTTTCATTAGATAAGCATATATGTGTGGTTTAAAGAACATAATGCAGAACACCACAATGTTCTAATTAGACATAGATAAATAAATGATTTGATGTTTTTCTAGAACTAGATGATTGGAGGATAATGTTATGTTTTTCCAAAGCAATTCAAATTGATAATTGAAAAAGATTAATACTAATTTTTGTTATGCTTCTAAAGTTGATTTTATCTTTTCATTATATATGTTGTTAATGAAACATAGTAGATAAGACTATAATTTATGTATATGAATAAATCAATGTATCTTGATCTATAAATCTACATGTTTAATGGATTCTACTTTTATTATTCTTAGAGAATGTGTACACATATACAAACTATAAATAATATGCATATATGTGCACATCCATAAACTCATCATTTATGCATGAACACATACATGCAGTATACCTTCTTATTTCATCTTAATTTACTCATTTGAATATGATTGTTTAATTTTCTTTGTAATGGAAAGAACTATAGAAATGGAACAGTATTGAATTGCAATACAAATCTTAAGGAAAGATAGTTATATGATGAAAAAATGAATAGATATAGCATATTTTAAATGGATTGCTTGTTTGATGATTGATGAAGTGAAATGATACAAATTACTAAGATAGATTGTAGCACATTGGAATATGATGCTAGTAGATGGTCTAGAAGGGAGGGATACCCCTTTGTTATGGAAAGATACCTTCTAGGAATGGGTTCTAGAGAGTGTATATTTTATTTTTCAAATCTAATTTAAGTTGAATTTAATGCAACGTGAGCTTGGCCAAGCTTTGCAATCATTTTTTATTTTGAAACACTATTATTATTTATCCTCTCTCTATTATTTCTTTTATTTACCTAACATGGAACTTGCATGTTCTAACAATAGATAGAAATGCATGTAGTTAGGAACACATAGATTCTACCTTGAAAATTGTATCTCTTGCTAAGTGTTCCATGTAGGGTTGGGTATTCTTCAATGGACTGAAGAATTCTAGGGCAACATTACTTTGTGGTTGGGTCGTAAAGCAGCTCAACCATGTTCTCATCCACTAGTAGAGGTGATCTATCACAAAGGAATTACAATGGAATTCTATTTTATGTACTTGTATCATTAATGTAATTATTGTATTGACTATGTGGCGATTTGGTGCCAAGTAAATTTTTTTATATTGACTATGACATTTGGAAAAATATATATTCAGATTTGTTTTTATTTATAGACATGAAATTGCTATGTTGGAAAATAGCTATGGGATTTACATCACAAATTTATAAATTCATAATGTCAATTATTAATTTATTTTATAAATATTAGTTGGGCATGTTGCATAGACCTTCCTTTAATGCAATGATGTATTCCTTTGTCAAAAGGCGATAATTTAAAAAGTTACAACTCAATAGGTGGAATAAACACTGCTTAATTTTTTCAAGCTAAGGTGGTTGCACAATCCCATCTAGATGTTGTTACCCATCAAATTACAAAATATTGTCTTTTAGATTTCTCTCTTAAAGAGGAGGCATGTTCTTTGAAGGAGCTATAGGAGTGTGATCTTCTTGAGGATTTTTTTTGGAAACATCAAACTCAAATAAATTGGCTTCAAGAGGGGGATAGGAATACGACTTTCTTCTTCAACTCAATCAAGGCTAGAAGGAATGTGAACTTAATATTTCTTCTCTTGTCTCTTCTTGAGGGGTTCAACTAACCTTCTTAAGTGATATCTCTAGAGAGGTTTCTCACCACTTCTCTTCTTTGTTCAAGGAGGATTCGCCTAGTGTAGAGGCCAAGGAAAATCATATCTTGGCTAGTATTCCCTCTTTAGTATCATTGGAGATGAATACGGATCTTGTTAAGCCCATTTCTTGTGAGGAATTGAAAGGAATTGTATTTCAGATGAAGAAGGGGAAGACCCTAGGTCCTAATGGATTCCTCATGGATTTCTTTCAAGAATTTTGAGAAATCATAAAGTTAGACTTGTTGGAGGTTGTTTAGGAATCTCAAAGGAACAAATAGATGTTGAAAGCTATGAATGCCACATTCATAGCTCTTATTTACAAAATGGAGGGGGATAATTCTTTGAAATTTTTTAGACCCATTGCTCTTTGCAATATGGTATGTAAAGTTATATCCAAGCTAATGGTTGAGAGACTTAAACCATGGATGAACAGGTTGATCTTTGAAGAAAAAGGAGGATTTGTGGAAGGTAGAAAAATTATGGATGGGGTGGTTATCATGGTGGAGGCCATTCATTCAATAGAAAATAAAAATAAAATAAAATGTTCATGAAATTGGATATGGCCAAATCCTATGATCAGGTAAAATGGTCATTCCTGCAAAAATTGGACTCCTTAAGTTCAGGTTCTTGGGTGAACTGGGCAATGAATTATGTAACAATAACTTATTATGTCATTGTGAATGGAGAGCCTCCTATGGTTTTTTTTTCTTCATTTGGTCTATGAAAAGGATATCATGTGTTTCCCTATATTTTTATTTTATTGGCTAAGGTCTTGGGAAGGAGCATTAAGTCTCAAGTAAGCCAAGGTGGTATTCAGGGGTGGAGTTGGGGCAACGATTTGTCTCCTCAATCTCACTTGTAGTTAGTTGATGACACAACTTTGTTGGGGGTTTCCAAAATTAGAGAGGAAATTAATATTAGATGAACTTTACAAACCTATCTTGTGGCCTCAAGACAATTGATTAATGAGGAAAAAACATCAATTTTTTTTTTAGTACTCCTCTTATTCAACATCGAACTACTCGTATTCATTTCCAAATTGGAGTTCTTCTCATGGTTTATCATAGTATCCCCATTTCTATTGGAACACTTTTGAGGGGAACTTGGAAAAAGGTGTTGGATAAGGTCTAAGAGAGGATTAATCATTAGACCCATCAATGGCTCTCCTTTGTAGGAAGAGTTTTATTATTGAAATTGGTGATCTATGATCTTCCCATCTACAAGTGCATGGTTTAGACAATTCCTATTAGCTTCATCAAGAATTTGGACTCTTTAGCAAGGCAATTATTAAATGGGTGTGTAATTTGGCTTTGTCGAAGTGGAGTCTAGTAAAGTGGGAGACTTTATGCAGACCATTATAGGAGGGTGGACTTGATATGAGATAGCCTAGCCTTTCTAGCCAAGCTTTGACTGCTAAGATGTATTGGAGGTGGTACATTAATCAGGATCTTGCATGGAAAATGATTCTCAATGCTAATTATTTGAGGGGTGTGATGCAGGAGGATGTTCCAAGAACTTTCATGGAGGTAAAAGGGTCTATGATTTGGGACACTCTCAAAAGGGGTGCTAATTTAATTAAACAAGGCTTGTTCTAGATTTGTAACAAAGGATCAAAAGATATTTTTTGGTTTGGCTCATGGGATGGATTTCTCCCTATTATGTCCACACACCCTCACTTACATCTCCTTTGCAATAGCTTCATTGAGGTTGGGTGGCTCAAGGTGGGGGATTATAAGGTGGCTCCACATTTGGGGTTGGAGGTGGTTTATAGGTGGAAGGCGCCACTTGAGTGGCCACTAGGGGGATTTTTTGAGGACCATAAAGAATTGAGAAGGATTCTAGTAGGAAAAGTTTGTAGTTCCTTGAGGGAGAGGGGCACTCTTGCTTGGAGTCTTTATCCTAGGGGGTGTACATCATTGCTTTAGGATACCGAGAGTTAAATTTTTAGAAGTATGAAGGGGTTGAAGTATTGTGGTGGAGGAATGTGTGGAACAATTTTTCTTGGCCCAAGTGTAATTTTTTCATTTGGGTGATTATTCAGAATAGGTTTCTTACTTGGGAGAATCTCTAGAAGTGAGGTCTCCAAGGTCCATCTATCTACACATTCTTTGTAGAAATAGGGAGGAAAGTTCCT
>VDFB02320738.1:99216-109741 GCA_007258455.2 Sequoia sempervirens | reverse complement strand
TAATGCATGTAATTTTCAGTGTATTGTGTTTACTACTTTTGGAAAAATAATGAAAAGATCATTTTATAATTGTTGCAGTACGCTCTACCTCTCTCTCCCAGACAATTTTGACACAATGTCAAGCAAGTTGCATATGATCTTGGAAAATACATGAGGTAACTAGCGATATTTGTTCAATTTGTTGTATACATTTTATAATTTCCATTTGTTTTATTGTTTATGTAATATACTGTATATTTTTGTTAAATCTCGTTAATATATTTGCGCCTTGAATCATGAATCACTTGTAGATGGCTATCATCTAAAGAAATCCATAAAGAAGATATAAATTATTGGAAGAGAAAAATTCCTCGTCTAATGTGTGAAATGCAAAATTGTCTACCTTCGACATTTTTCAATGCACAAGAACACTATCTCATACACCAAGTTGAGGAGATTGAATTGTGTGGACCTGTACACACAAGGTCAATGTGGATGGTTGAGAGGCACTTGAAATTTTTAAAGGCTTTGGTTAGACAAAAAACACATCCTAAGGGTTCTATGGTGGAGGGATATATGGTATACCAGACCATGGTGTACATTAGTGAATATCTTCCTAAGTTTGCAGCAAAGATCCATGTAGATCGCATTTGAGATCCCAACTTTATTAACAAATTTGAAGGGGAGTACCTGATGGGGAAAGGTAGATTGAGGAAAGTGAGAGGTAATTATAAGATGGTCATGGATATTAATTGGAATACATTTTACATATTGTTTTTATGTATATTGTACTTTTTTAATTTTTAATCTTCAATATACTTCAATTATAAATTAAGGTCGTATACTGTGGTATTTAACTAATTATAGGTCGTTTGTGAATTTCAATTTTTTTTATACAGTTGGTCGAGAGTGGGATGCACTACATTTGTACATCGCAAACAATCTTGATTGGATGACAGTATAGATTGAACGATGTCAACAATCTGGTCGCGCATTAACATGGGAAGGTGTGGCTTCATTGGTTAAAGAAGCTCATCGTAATGGAGATTCCAATGTTACACAAAGAGAAATTGATTTAGCATATGGTTTAAGAGATAAACATGTATGTATAAAATATTAATCACCCATATTATTTAATTATTTTCAATTATATTGATGCATATCTAAATTTTGAATAAGATAATCAAGGGTTGTCTCATTCATCTCACTCTTGTGGTGTGTATGATTTCTATTTTGGCTTTAATTCAAGGAATTAATTAAAATATTTGAATGGGATTGTAGGTGGATATATTTTGTATAAGGATTTGATAAGTAGTATTGAGTTAGAATAGATGTTGATGAAATTGTAAAGCAATGTCCTCAAGGATATTATATGTTGTGTTAAATCTGTCATAAACCCTTAGATGTTTATGAATTTGACTCTCTCAATGGATATATGACACTAACGTAAGTTGTACTAATTTGTATGGTTCAGTATTTTGTTTGTCTTTACTTAGATCTTGCTACAAATTGTAAATCAATGACTATTTTACACTGTGGAATGTGTTGTAGTTATCTCATGCTCTAAAGAAGGATATGTCATCACATCAAACTAAATTCTATTCAAGATTATGCCATATGTTGAACTATTAAATGAGATTATTTGCTGTTGTTTAATGTTGTTTATAGATAATGGTGCTAGGTTATAACGCAGATATGGATCACCCTCCCGTCTTGTAGAGCCCAAAGTGTAGGAGTCTTTAAAATCCCATGGTCATTGGTCTGTGTCCTTTGAGCTTCCCTTTGATTGGAATTGGAAATCGCATAGTAAATTAGAAGACCAACTTAGTTGCAATAAAAAAACAAACAAATGTGCTAGAGAGGGGAGTAGAGAGATAGAGGTAGAGGGTCAGTATGGTGAGGGAAGGAGATAAGAGGGAGGAGAGAGAGAGAGAGAGACTTGGAGAGAGGGAGAGGGGTAGGAGGGTGAGACTTGAGAGAGAGAGGGAGGGAGAGAGGAGTGGGAGAGATATAGAGGGTAGAGGGTTTAAGGGTTTAGAGTTTAAGGGTTAATGGTTTAGGGTTTGTGGTTAAAGGTAGAGGGGTGTTGGTTTGTTTTTGCCATCAGAATAGGTTGGTCTTCTAATCTACCTATAGGATTTCCAATTCCAATCAAGGGTAGTTCAAAGACCTCGACTAACCCATTTATATAATTCTAAAAGCCTCCTACACTTTGGGCTCTACAAGATCTGAGAGGGTGATCCCTTAATGTGTTTACAACCTCTGCACCAGTATCATAAACAACATTAACACAACAGATAATCCCATTGAATAGCTCAACACAATAGGATAATATTGAATAAAATTGGTTGTTCACCAATAATATCAACTATGTGGAGCATGATATAACTACAACACAATCCATAGTAAAATATAGTCATTAATTTTCAATTTGTAGCAAGCTCTAGGAAAAGACAAACAATTATTGAACTACACAAATAATGCTACAACTTAGATCAGCTACATCATCATAGTAGAGTCAAATCTATAAGCATCCATAGCAGCTTCTAAGAGGATAGATTTAATACATAACATATAAGATCCCCCGACAATATTGCATTACACTTCATCAAGATGCATTCTCACCCTAATACTTTATCACCCATAATAAAACATATCCTTCATAATCCTATCTTACATTTTAATTAATTTTGAATTAAAGCAAAATACAGATTTCATAATACACCACAACAATGATGAATGAAACAACCCTTAGTCATCTTATTCAAAACTAGGGATATGAATTGCAATAAAGGAGAGACACGAGTTTGAATTTATAATTTCAACTCAAATGTTAGTATCAAGTATACAATACAAATCCTCTCTAAGGACCAAAATCGATTACGTATCAACTCGTATAAACATAAATTATTGTATTTCTCCCAAAACTACATCGGGACTTTTACAACTTGGTCCCAACTTCACCTAGACTTGACTAAAATTATTCAACTTTGGCTAACCCAGACTTTGGTCTCAGGAAATCTCTATAGAAAATGAATGAGCAAACAAGCATCTAGCCGCAGGCAGAATATTGACATACAATGGCACACCGGTGATATTCCAAAATTGTTACAACAAATCCATCACCTTGAGAATATTCTTGTTCATCATGTTACTGAAAAGTTGATGCAAACAACAAAACCATAAGAAACCCGTGACTGAATTCCATCAAAGAAAACCGAAACTGCTGTAACCGCAACATTTGATTTACCACCTGTTAGTAGTCCATTCCTTTTACTCTTCCTCAGTCAAATATTTAGTTACCCATTTATGGCATTCTTCATCAGTCAGCTAGTCAAAACTAATCACCTCATTCACCTTGGCATTATAAGGTGTGTATTTTACCACTACCTGATTTGCATCTCTTTCAAAAGCTTCCAAAAATGAGCAGGTACTAATGATTTTATCCATACAGCTCACCAACAAGTCATAATCTGAGTCATCACAAATTAATTTAATTTGATCATTGATGACTTCACTTGCTTGATCCTACCACTACTGGAGTGAATTTGATTTTCCCCTCAGCTTCATCAATTCATTATATCCTCTGCAAATACCGTGTTACCCCAATCATTAAAATTCTTCACCACCCCTCGATCTTCCTAATTTAAATCATCCATAGGGTCTCAAACCTTTCTAAGGATTTTAACCAACACTTGAGTAGGCTTTAATAATTGGGGCCTATTATTTATATCAAACCTTGAAGCCTTATACATGACATCCAAATCACTGGCCCTAGGGATCCAATTTTCAATCAATGGTATCACTACTTCCTGATCCCTATCAATATTCTTTATTGCATTTAACAACAAAGAATATAAAGAATGTATAGATAGCAATTTACTATCAACCTTTCATTTAAATGCTCCCAAAGACTGTGTAACAATCTCCCTTTGTTTCTAAAGAGATCCCTCCTCACTTACCTTCAATGATGTCAGAATTCATTAACTATTTGCAAGAGTCAGCTTCTTTGTAGGATCAATAAAGCACTCGCTTTGTTAGAAACCAAGATCCTAAATACAACCAGAAAATCACCTTCACAAAAAGAAACAAAAGCAAAGATAGTTGCAAAATATGCGCAAATAATATTATTCAAGAATTCAATAATTACAAGATATGATATGCTTTTATAAAAAGTAAATATGCATAACTTAATCTTATCTGGTTGTCAAAGATAGCCTCACAAGAGCAAGCTAATGGTAATAAACTTAATTAAATAACATTATCTAAGCAAGTTATGCGTTGTAATTAAATATTAATTATACTCAATACTCCCCATAAGTGCAACTTAGGGAGACTAAAAAAATCATGCACCTAAAACTGCGATGAATGCAAGAAAGCATGAATGGGTCCCATAACAAGGCCTGGATTAGGCAAATCTTATACAAATGCAAATAATGAGGTAGAGAAGGAAAACGCTGGGAAAACCCCTACAATGATGCCGATTGCTACAAAAGAAGAATCGAAGAAATAAATTTGGGAGCAACACTGAACCACAATCCGGCTGCCAAGGAAAATTATTTTGTCTACTAATAAACTAAAATGTGAGAATTAACATTGACTTTAAGGAATCATGATAAAGCAAACAATAGACCCTGGCGCTGGCTGTATCATCGAAAACTCACAAAAATAGAACAACCGGAATCGTGGAAGCAAATGATGAAATGGGATGATGCACTGAAATCTTGTATCTCGATGCCGATGCCAAACTGTGACTAAAAACTCTTCCATGGGAATAAGTACCATAAAGACTCTAGAATATTAACCATAAAATCATGGCCCTTAAACTAAGAAGGATCTGAACCAATGCAGATCAATAACCATAATCTCTCAACTGAAGTGTGAACCAATGTGAATTTGATATGTGTCAAGCTAAAGCAAGATGTGGCCAAAAGAAAATAGGAAACCAGATAACCCATGTGAGTTTCCATCAAAACAAGATGGAGATCAAAGTGCATGCACACTCTAATCAAATTATTATGCAAAAAACCCCCTTGATGGAACTTTATCTCAGTTTATTTATTACAATAACCCAATGATTGTAAAAGTATATAATGCTAAACATGCATAAACAAAAAAAAAAGACCTTAGATCTGTGTAGAGGATTGAACCATCTTTCCAACGCCGCAAGAATGACAAAAAAAGGATCACCGAGTCAAAAGATATGCCCTCCGGAGTGAAAACAACATCTGAGTTCAAGGACCTGCAAAAAAATCTAGTAAAAACACCTACACCACTGAATCGATGTCAGAATCAGCTTTCCAATGGTATCTCGTTTGTGAAAAACGGACATCGTACGCAAAAAATACACCCAATTTAGTGAAAGTTGCTTCAAATTGGCCAATAAGGCCTACAGGCAGCCTAGGGGGCTTAAAAAAATAAGCCCCTGGTCTTGTGCGCGACCAAGGGCTGGCATACTGAGGGCTAGGGTAGAGCCCCTGGTCATCAATATGACCGCTGGACTACTTCAAGGGGTTGCTAGGGGTAGAGTCCTCAATAGGACCGCAACCCATGCAAAAGGGGGCTCACAGGGGCGAAAAAAATGGGCGGAGCTTTGGTGGCCGCCGGGTGGTGCGGCGGTGGCAGGCAGAATTTGAACTGGAGGCACATGCGCTAATCCCGAAAAACTCCATTTTTTTGCTTTTTTTTCATTTTTTGTGCCTTGGAGTGCGCGCTGGGGAGGCTGTACGACCTCCGTGGCAATTTTTTTGCCTCAGAATCAACTTTCTCCAAATTCGACGAAACGAAAGGTGATCTTAGGGTTTTTGGCTACTGCGAACGTGATGGTGACCTCCGTTTTTGCCCAAACTACTCCGAAAAATCGGCTACCCCCAGAGCTTGCAAAAAATCTCTTAGCTTGAAACCCTCATGGATCTAGAAAATGATGGACAAAATCTACAAAACAAAAGCCAATCTTGACTTTTTCTAGCACTCTGAATCCAATGGTGAAGCCCGATCTGATCCAAAATGCCTCATAAATGAACTCAAGGCATGATACCCTCGAGGAATCCTGAACGAACTCTGCAATGATTTTCTCAAAAAATCTAAGAAGGGGTTGCAAATCAAGGCTCTGATACCATGTTAGAAACCAAGATCTAAAATGCAAACCAGAAAATCACCTTTCACAGAAGAGAAAAATAAAAAAATAGAGATATTGCAAAAAGATGTGCAAATAATATTATTCAGGAATTCAATAATTACAAGATATGATGTGTTTTATAAAAGCAAAAATGCATAACCCTAATCTTATCTTTATGCCGTAAGTGATAGCTGCATACATATGATTGAAATAATAAACTTAGGAATTAAATATTACCTAAGTTATGCAAGTGTAATTAAATATTAATTACACTAACATGTTTCTTCATCAATTTGTTCTAAAGGAGGGGTGAGAGAAAGATTCTGACTGGGAGACCCTGGTGTGGAAACAATTGGAGAAGTAGGAGGCACTGACCTTGCTGTGGAAGGTAATGTACTGGTCCTTGGTGCACTTGATGTCTCCCTAATCTGTTTATACCTAAACCTTTCCACCTCAGTTTGCAACTCAACATTCCTCTATTGCATCTTGTTGTATTCCTCAATCAAAAGGTTATACTTCTCCATTAGGCTCTTTTTTTCAGCCTCCTCCCTTTTAGCAGTCTTTTGGGACAATTTGGTCATATTCACAGTCAAATTAGTGGCCTCAGTGGTTGAGGTCTCTAAAGCTCTCTTTATTATTAATCCTCCTCTAAAATTTGGATTAATATCCATAACATTTGGCTTTCTTCTTTGAGGGGCCAATGCCCAAATTGTCAAAGTTTCATATTCCTCACTGAAGGTAGAATCTTGCAATGCTGCCTTGATTTCTTCTTTAGAGTCTGAAAAAGGATGCTTGGACTTTAAAATAGCATTAAATGCTACAACATTTGCAATGTCCCATTCAGGAAGAATCAACACACCAGCCTGACTCACCAGTCTTCTTCCCTCTTCAGGAGTGATGTTCTTAAATTCCTCCATTAATTCAGCTTTTACCTCCTCATTATTATCTTGGTCTGACCTGTTAGGCCTTAGTTCTCTTCTCGTCTTACATTTCTCTTGATATTCTTCAAATTTCATCCTCCATACCAATTGCAAGAATACATGAGTTTTTACAAATGTGTTGTCATTTAGAAACTCCTTACATGCTTCCATTCTTGCATCTTGTACACTTTTGCCTTTCATATCTAAATCAGATAGAACCAATTCAGCTGGCCTAGGAGGGGAAGGCATACTAACCTGCATGTCCTGATCAGTAACAATAATTTCATCCATTAGATCCTCTTGTGGTTGATCAATTCTTTGTCTTTTAGGGCTTGGCTCGGATGGTGGTGATGAGGGACTGTCTTCTGGTGATGATTCTAAATCAATGATTTTAATTGCCCCAGGCACTTTGAATTTTGGACCTGGTTGTGAAGGCAACTTCATTATTTGGTTTCCTTTTCTGTCCACTTCTTCTTCATCACTGCTATCATCATTTTTCCTCCTGTAAATAGGCCAACTTTCTATAGGCTGGTATGTTGGCCTTGTTTCAATTGGCCTGGCACCTTGTTCCCCGTGACACCCAAACTCAATTCTAAATTTATCTTTTTGGTCCTCAATGTGCCCATAATTTCCTTGAAGTTCCATTAGAAATTCAATCTTATTATGGTATGGATTGAACTCCAATAATGGATTATACTTCGGATCCATCTTCTGCACAATATCTAGTAGCTTATCATAAGCTATCCATTTCTCCTTATTCAACTCTTGCTTATTTAGATCAAATTCATTTCTGATCAAATCCTCAGGAAAGTTGAACTCATGCACAAATTTTTCAGCCTTTATTCTTTGTCTAAAAAGGGCAAAGAAACCTTCAGAATCATGTTGCCGCTTTGGACCACACTTCAAATGGTAATCATCAAAGAATTTCTCAAAATGCACCCAACCTCCTTTTGAAAAGGCAAAATTAGACACCACTATATAATTAGGGAAAAATGTTCCCTTACCCCTCCCTGTGAGGTTTTCCTCATGGATACAACCTATTTTCCACACAACTTCTGCAAACCCTACTCTTGGTGGCACATTGTATGGCAATATATGGGGGGTTCCTTGAAAACCGTATACTCTCAAAATAGTGCTGACTGGCTATGGGATAATGTCACCCCAGTTATGAAAAAACTTTCAATTGTGGCTTCCTTCCTTTTGGCCTAAGGAAATCATGCAATTCTTTAGGGATCCTGGGTACATTCACCATCAGTCTAGCTCTCAATCTAGAAGCAAAGCGATGATCAAATTGCACATAACTGGTGCTTTCCTTATTGCAAGATAAATCTGCAGCCCATAATTGTATTGGCAATCTTTCTCCATCAACCGATTGCCTTAATTCCATCTTTTTAGAGAAAAATTTAGCATTCTTGAACAAGAACATATGCATCAACATAGAATACCAGAAGAATTGAGTGTCGGTATCATTTTTTTGCAACTTTGGCAACCCTTCATGTATCCTCTCAACCAAGAAAAAATCAAAGTCATATGTCACAAAGAAGTTAGGTGTCAGATTTGTACCCCCATGAACATGTATGTAGTTGGTAATTTCATCGCACAGATCAAACCCAAAAATCACACAAATGAATGTAAAGTGGCCAAGAAATGACGGCAAAACAATTCCCAATCTAAAATGCTCAGGGTCACCGGGGCTGATATGAAATCATGAACCTCATGCCCTAGCCAGATGAGGTGGAAGCAACTTAACTCTAAAAAGAGACTTCAACTTTGCATTTTCCTGCTTCATTTCTTCAAGATTGATAGGAACCAAGTCTTCACTCGATTCACTCAAGTCAAAAATCTGTTGGACCTCTTCTCTATTAACTCTCAACAGAACCTTTCCATCATTATCCCTGATTACTTGTGTGATGAAGTCATATTCGTGGTTACAATAATCGCCTGCAAGTCTTGTATATGGGAACACGCTTTGGGACCATCACTCTCCCAGTAACCATACATCTCACTGCTCAAAAGGGAGGGGATTCCTCTCATTCTATACTATAATCATCCAACATTTCACCGAGGAACCCCAGCATCGGCAATAGAGCACATATACTAACCCTTCCCTAAGATTTTCCCTCGTGACATTAGAACCAACTTTTCTTCCTATCATTATTCATCGACTCCAGTGTAACGGATCCGTGAAATCATAGTAGCCGCTTTCTTTCTTTAAATAGTCAATTTGGCCGTATCGTTTCATTATGCCATCTTAGACAAACTAGGGCCTCTTTACAATGTTACACTTCAAATAACTAGGACTAACCAGAGATAGGAAATTATAGAACAAAACACTGCAATTTCTCACAACTATAATTAAACTATAGCCCTAACATCGCTTAATAACAAGTTTCATCGATAATAAATAAATCTTTTCCCAAATCTTAAAGTAATGACCGAAGCTTATACCAACTCAATGGATTTGTTTGCATCCTGCAAATTTTAATGCAGAGATTCACAACTTCGCTTTCGGCTCTGAAACTGCTTCGTAAAATACTTGAATGCTTTGTGATACAAATAAAATAGGAGAATTGATTTTATCTTGATCAAATCATGCCAGCAAATGTCTCATCCGCCATTAAAGCTCACTTGCACACTACATGAACGAATCCAACCATATTTGATGCATATTTAAATTTTAGTCGTCGATCCTTCAGTTAGATCAAATCATCGAATGACCGTCTTCAAAACAAGCTGACACAATCGCCAACGTGGCAATAAGGGGCGCACCATACCATACGTTGCCAAAGAAGTCCACGTGGTGGTTGCCCACGATATTGCAATCAGTAAAGATCCTGCAACTTTGGATCACGCGATGGCAGGAAACCGTATATCTTGAGCATCCATGATCTTGTTCCTTCAACACAATCGCTAGGCTTATTATTAACTGTCGAGCAACTTTTTCATCTAGATTATAACATCTCCGTTAATTTAAAACATGTGCACCTCAAGAACACTTTAGTAACCCGCCTTTTAATGTATTAAGGCTAGATTAATTTACTACAATATTTCCTTCATTCCTTCGGCTTCATCAGATGAGACACGTGGTGCCCGCCAGTGATATCACGATCAGTAAAAACCTTGCAATTTTCAATCACGCGATGGCGGGAAACTGTTAAGATCTTATGACAATTGATCGACGGTCAACCAAACTTATCACCTTCGGCCTCACTAGATAGGACATGTGGCACTCGCTCGTGATATTGTGATCAACCAAAGCGGTGTGGTGGGGTCATCGTGGGATGGCAGGGAGCAGCTGAGATCAAATGATAGTTGATCAACGGTCGCGCAAACTTCATCCTTTTGCAAAATAAAACATTTATTAAAAAGACAAGGGGACATCACTAGGCGGATGGTAAACAACGACATAAGTTTTTTTTAAATGATGAAACACGGGGCCAACCAAGACTTAGGAAAATAAAACCCTGCAGAGGAAATAAAATATTAAAACAAAGGGACTCAACCTAAA